>JAIUZE010003666.1:0-16996 GCA_022085475.1 Heliosperma pusillum
CAAAATAAATGTCGATCATATAGATTTTATGGGTGAAAAATTACACCCTATTTCTAACTCTTTAGAAAACTTTGGGAAGATTCTTTTCTTGTGTCCTACACTGTAAATAGAATCGTCAAAAGTTGGGTTCGACACCTTGCTTGGGTTTTGACTTTACTATTCAAAATAGTCTTGCCTTTATCCCTTGCCTTGTGTCAAAATCGAGCCAACCTACTCTTGAACATCGTCTTAACAATTAAGAATATAAACATCATTCTTAGTGCTCCCACTCACTTTCATGAATCTCTCCTTAGACAAGTATATTGGAATTATTGTGAAGACTATTCTTCATTTCATTCATGGTTTTACCTTCCAAAGGATAAACCTTTCATGAAGTGATTACGGTATTTGGTTGTTCACGATTTCAAATAAATCGATTAACCTAGTCATCCCAACTGATTTGGCCTCTTTTGAGGTAAGCCTCGATAAGGAGTATAATGACGACATACCAAAATACAAATATTTTCTTTGGAGCAAAAATTGATGTACCATTGTTATAAGAAGGCGTCACAAAATATTCAAAAACGCTTTTGACTAAGTGTGACTTATTTATTTTCTCTTCATAAGAGACATTTGCAATGGTGAATATGAGGATCAAAAGATACAATTCATTTTGTCTTTAGATAAGGTGGTATAAACGGAGATTGCAATCAAAATGCTACCGTATAAAATAATGGAAACCTTTTCCACGATTGAACGGATTTATAAGTTCATAGAAGAAAAATAATTGTCATTGCGCGAATAAAATAAATATCAACGGAAAATAAACATTCATTGCTTATATATATTTTACTTGTAAAAACAATTTTAAACAAGTCACTCATATAATGACCCCTCACGAAATTACATAAGTGATTCCAAGACCCATCTTTAGACAAAAATAGTCATCGCATGCTACCTTTATCTAAAAATGGTAAGTCAGTACTTGACTAATTCTACACTTTAGAACTCTTGGTTGACGGATTTCAACTAAATCCATCTCCTAGTCCCAATATAACGCTTATCTCGTTGAGTCCAATCCAATTTTGGCTTGTGATCGCATCACCCTACTTACCCGAGGTAAAAAGGGACCCACGAGCGTGGTAGCCCTAATGAACACGGGGTTCATAGGTGTTACTAATTGGTAAGGCTAAATCTCAATTTTTTTTTTAAGTTATGTGAGAGGTCTTGTCAATTTTGTTATTAATTCCCTATAAGCGAACTAAGTCGGTGAATGGTGAATAACGTTGAATTGACAATCGAGAAATAAAATTGCATGTGTGACGATTTTGGCATGAGCGAAAAATAAAGCAAGCAACCAAGCAACAATAAAATCCTAGTATGGCCCCCTAGCTAATCAAAATTAACTAGATAGTTACAAATTCGGAAACTAACTCCTTGGTCCCTTGCCTCTTCACTTGGAACACCTTCCAAAATGGCACCGTCTTGAAGGGAGCCACCGGTCTTCATAAAAATAATTACAAATGTACAAATATACAAATTCCTATTATACATTTATACTATAAAATAAAATAATTAAATTATACAAACCGGCGATACGAGATCGCAATAAAATTACAACCAAAACGTTATTCCCTTACATTACGGGTAATAACGATAAAAATTAACTATGCCATACTAGGTACAAAATTTGCATAAATTATTAAATAAATGACATTCATTCATTCAAACATAAATAAAATAAATTGCTGCAAAATTCATGCCAAAATCGTCCTAAGTTCAATTCATGCTCATTGTAGCTCGATTTCTTCCGGGATTCATTGATTTTTAACCATTAAAATCAATATCAACATTTAAATCGCATTTAAATTCAAACTAATTAACTAACCTGTTTTAGAACTCAAAATTAGTCACTACTAATTTTGTTGGTCATTAAGTAAATCGATTTGATTTCATTTGCTAAATATTATGGTTTAATCATAACGGTTATGAAATAAAACCAAAATAAAATATAAACATCATAAAATTTGAAACCAAAAATTTTTTACATTCTGTAACAATTCCAGGAACTATAAAAATAAAAAACATTTGCTCAAAAAATTTAAATTAGTTTTATGAACAAATAGCTTTGTATTTAATGGTTTTATCAAATAAAAACATTAGATATAGTAAAACAGTGAAACAAATTATGAAATTTCACCAAGAGTATCAAAATCATAATGTTAAATGTACAAAAAATTTTCAAGACCAGAAATGGACGTTTCAATTTTATGAACATTATAATCTCATATTATCGACTTTTATCGTATAAAAATCAATGAACACGCAATACATAAGTAAAAATCACGAAATTTTACATACAATATGTAAGACATGTATGTGAGATCATATTAAAATTTCATGGCCAGAATCAACATGCAACTATTTTTAGTTAACTTTTAACTCATAAAATGCATGTTAACTCGGTTTAAACGCCAAAAATCAAAATAAATAGCAAATTAATCCCTAAAATCACGAAATTTGACCACAAATATTTTGAGGTCAGTAGGTATACATGAACCAAAATTTTTTTGTCAGAATCGTATTTTAACTCAAAATCATTGATTTATTAGTTATCTTATAACTTTAATAAAAATGTCCAAAATGAACATGCATGCTACAAGCTAGCTCTGATACCAATTGAAAGTCCATAGACCTTAATTAGACTCCTCTAATTATTTACTAAATTACTTATTAATTTAGTTTATAATGATCTATGTAACATGCATGCAAATATAAAGACATTTATATAAGAGAAGAAATTTCCTCACATCGATATGGAAAATATAAGGGCACAACAAGAACTCCTTCTTGTTGTTCTTGAGCTACAAATATGGATGAACACAAACAATCTCCAAAGTAGAAGATCTCCTCTAAGTTGCACCAAGATTAACCCAAATAATCTACTCTTATTATTAACTAGATAATAAGATATATATTATACTACTAATATTATGACTATATTACTACACTAGTAATACTTAGTAAATATTAGTATTTGAGAGTTTTAGTGAGAAGAAGGATTTTTAGAAAGAAGTATGACAATTGAACAAAATCAAGTGAATAATAAAATGAACAACTTTTGTTCATTCTTAAGGCCATTTGGCCGGATCCTCTTCACCAAAAAGGACTATTATTTGTTCAATTTTTGTCACATGCATTAGAGTGGAGTGTTGTAGTATATATGATGATTATTCTTACTTGTAATGTCACTTTCATAAGTAACTAAATAGTAAAAACAAGAACTAAAATCATCACCTTTGAACTACAACATAACCTGCCCATTTTGGCCTAGTTGGATCCATTTTGATTTTTGATATTTGTCTCACAAATACTTATTGATCATATGGTTAATTATCTTGTATAATTAAGTGTTAATTTGATCATATAACAATTATATGACTCAAGTAAATAAATAATATGTACTTAACATTTTAGTATATTTTACCATTATATCATATATAATGGGTCCCCACAATGCTTCGGTTAATTTATTTTACAAACTCCTTGTAAACTAAATTACTAATATACCAACCTCTATCCCATCAAACCTCAACTATTTTGCGTAATTTTAACATTAATTACTAAGTTAAATCTTATGTATCTATTAAATCAGATATAAATTTATTAGTCAATTATCGCATAATTGAAAAATAAACTTAATCGAATTTGAGTTCTTAACTCAATTTCTAACAATTAACTCTCGTACATATCGAATATATGTAATGTACTAATTAACTGTATCGTATACAAATAATTAGTTACTATTTGGATTTCATCCTTTAGGTGTGACCGAAAGGGCTCAGTTGATCACCGCCGTCAAACGACAATAACGTCAAACTCTAGTTAGCCAACCGTTATTGATTTACGTTAATCAACTGACTAATCATATATATATAGTCAATAATTATCCCAATTATATTCCATAATAAGATTTATTATGTGGCGCACTATTGTGGAGGACACCTACTCCAACAGCTCGTGGGTCCCTTTTTACCTCGGGTAAGTAGGGTGATACGAACACAAGCTAAAATTGGATTGGACTCAACGAGATAAGCGTTATCTTGGGACTAGGAGATGGATTTAGTTGAAATCCGTCAACCAAGAGTTCTAAGGGTAGAATTAGTCAAGTATTGACTTACCATTTTTAGATAAAGGTAGCATACGATGACTATTTTTGTCTAAAGATGGGTCTTGGAATCATTTATATAATTTAGTGAGGGGTCATTATATAAATGCTTGACTTGTTAAAATTGTTTTACAAGTAAATTATATATAACCAATGGATGTTTATTTTCCGTTGAGATTTATTTTATACGCGCAAATGACAAATATTTTATCCTTCTACGAACTTGTAAATCCGTTCAATCGTGAAAAGGAGTTTCCACTATTTTATACGGTAGCATTTTGATTGCGATCTCCGTTTAAACCACCGTAGCTAATGACAAAATGAGTTTTTCTTTTTGATCCTCATATTCACCATTGCTAATGTCTCTTATGAATAGTATATGAATAAGTCACACTTAGTCAAAAACGTTTTGATTTTGTTTTAGTGACATCTTCTTATTACAATGGTACATCAATCTTTTTGCTCTAAAGAAAATATTTGTATTTTGGTATGTCGTCATAATGCTCCTTATCGAGGCTTACCTCAAAAGAGGCCAAATCAGTTGGGACGACTAGGTTAATCGATTTATTTGAAATCATGAATAACCAAAAACCGTAGACACTTCATGAAAGTTTTATCCTTTTTGAAGGTAAAACCATGAATGAAATGAAGAATAGTCTTCATAATAATTCTAATATACTTGTCTAAGTAGAGATTCATGAAAGTGAGCGGGAGCACTAAGAGAGATGTTTATATTCTTAATTGTTAAGAATAAGACGAGGTTCAAGAGTAGGTTGACACGATGTTGGCACAAGGCGAGGGAAAAAGGCAAGGCTATTTTGAATAGTAAAGTCAAAACCCAAGCAAGGTGTCGAACCCAACTTTTGATGATTCTATTTTACAGTGTAAGACACTAGAAAAGAATCTGCCCCAAGTTTTCTAAAGAGTTAGAAATAGGGTGTACTATTTTCACCCATAATATCTATATGATCGACATTTATTTTGCTAAATGCAATTTTTTGGGTATTAGATACCCATTGTGGTTTTCATCGATGTACTCAATGCATATATTAATGATTCGTGCGACGACTAACCATGATTAAATGTCGACCTACAAGGGAAATATAACTATTGTAGTTTTATTTCTATAGAGACATATAAACGTTATAATGTGATCAATCTAGTTTTGGATTTAGAGGTATACTTTAATAAAATTTATTATGTACATGACCTCTAACTAAAGAATATAGTATCCACTTTAGTGTAAGACACAAGTGTTTCACTTTTGTGAATGAAACAGGTGTTGTATCTTTTTATGCCTATACTTGGTCAATGGTTATCCCATACCAATCAAAGGTAATTATATTCTTGACCTAAACTAGAAGTTACTTGTCATATTGATTGAAAAAGGTTCAAAATTGGTGACCCAAATCTAATCTTAATTCTGGATTGTGTAGCATTTGATTTTGAATCTTATGGTGTGCGAATCTTGTATTCAAGGCAAGATGATTCGTGCCATTTTTGTTGAAAAGGAAATCGAACTAGGGAGTTATTGGCCCCATTACATAAGAATATGCGTGGTCCAATAACAAACACAACCAGAGATGGTAATGACCACTTCACTTTATTTACCGACGATTTAAGTAGATATTGTGTTTGATTCTACTTAATGAGGTGCTAAGAGAAATATTTGAAAAGTTCAAAGAGCTTCAATGTGAAGTAGTTAACCACTAAGAGTATTAGATCAAGGACTTACGACTAAATCGTAACTATAAATATCTAAGTATTGACTTTCATTTTCACCAAAAGTATTGTGAAATAAGTTTCACGAGTTAACTTCTCTAACACACATTATGAGATAAGGCATTGTTGAATAGAGAAACAGAACCTTATGCGATATGGTTTTCTCTTTGTCAAGTCAAACTGAGCCATTTGACTAACCTTGGGATCTTAATATTTTTGTCTACTATTTCTTTTCCCACCATATCAAAGCACATTTAATACAGTCGGATTTTATTTCATATACGATATGGATAGGTAGCGTACCTAATTCATAAGTTATCCGAATGAAACAAGTGCTCAATAATTCTACATTGACCACGAGAACAAAGCGTTTGTGACTCGTAATGCTGTCTTTCAATAAAAATACGATTATTTCTTGATAAGACAGAGTGGGAGAAAATGTTTCTAGAGCCACAAACTGAGCATAAGGTCCGGAAAAGGTTTCCTCATTGCTTGTTCAGTAGTTGTTTCTTCGGAACCTAGGAGGTCAGGTGGAATTTTTTCACTCTTTAATAGTGATAAATTCGTATTACTTTTAGAAAGTGACTCACCTATGAATTATAAGAGACTGTTTCTAGTCCCAACTTCATGTTATGGCTAAGAGTCATGCGATTCCTAATGGACTCCATGCACGATGGTCATGAATGTGACCTGGTTAATTTCACTTGAAGATGTACGACCTCTTTAGTGTAAATTGATTTTTAAATCAAAATCTGCGTGGATGAACTTTAAAATGTCTTCAAACATAAATTGGTAGGCAAATAGTTTACACCAATTACAATGCTTTGATCCATTCGATAACACTTAGCGATTAAAGCATATAGTATGATCTCAATTGGATCTCAAGAACCATCTTCTTGAATACGATTCTAGAAGAGGTAGTATATTTTATATTCACCTGTGGGTTCGTAGATCCTAATTATCCCAAGTTAATTTGAAAGCTTAAGAGGATGTCTTAAGTAAGCACTAAAGAAGTAAAGGGGGAGTCCCATGCCTTAGTTTGTGGATCGCGGTCTCACACACTAATCCCTACAGGTGCCCGTAGTAGGCCGGCCGCCCTACCTAAACCAATCATCATATCGGTCCCTAAGCCCCATTGCTGGAAAGGCTCGGCTTCAAAACCGTACGTGGAGCTTCCGCCTCATACGGCTCCTCTAGGGATGGAAGTAGGCCCAGCCCAGGCTTGTGCGGTTAAGGTTGTTGTACACGAAAATATAATAAATAACTATATTATAATTATATTCTAATTGTATAAAAAAGAATAAAGACTGTGACAACAAAAAATAAAAAAAGATAATTCGAATTAAATTATATTATAATTCAAGAATGAAATCGAGCTCATAAACTCGCTCCCTCTCCTTTGGGTCGAGTAAGCTAGGTTCAAGTAAAAGAAAGGAGTATTATCAAACGAATTCAAGAATGAAATCTAAGTTAGTGCTGTTCCTATTGAGTCAGATTTAGCTAATCTGGGATTTCGGATATGCATTTAATTCCATTTAATATGCGTTCGAGACTACGGCACTCCCTCTCCCTACATAACATAATATAGGTATACCTTCCTCCACCTATATATAATATATAAATTATTAACATAAATTAATGTAATTACTTACACTTACAGAAGAGAACATTAAAATTATTTTTATTTATATATCTTATTTTATAATTTTAATTAAATAAATTAAATATATAAATTTGAAAGATTTGAAGGGTCGAAAGAATAAAGTCTAGACTTTTCTCTGATTCATAGTGGGAGATGTTTGGCTATTAGTCACTTTTTTGCTCCTCAAGAAAGGTATAAGGAAAGCTCTCTGAAAGCCCTTGATTCCCCGCTGATTGCACGGACGGATATTCGTGTAAAATGAGTTAGATGCTAGCCTCTTCCTATTCTACCGATAGCTTTACGCGGCTGATAAGAGGAAGAGCTCTCTCGTGTCCCTTGACCGCACTAAATAAAAAAGCTTTGTAGAACCAATCCGTCTTAAACTTATCGCTCTAGACTACGCGAAACTCACTCTTTGTACTCTTTTTAGCAAGGGCTCCATTCCGTCGAAGCTAAATGATAGGAGATAGGAACTTTTCAATGTTTTCCGTGTGGCGGAAGGTAGGAAATGTTGTAGGTAAAGTGGTCGATTACGTCCTACCAGTCCATGGAGTACGCTTTCCAGTCTTCGAAATCGTGGAGCGAGGGATCATCAAGATTAGGTTGGGCCTCTGTCTCATCAGACTCTGCCTCTAAGCGCAAATCTTTCATTATATAATTGATTCTGGTAATATATCCGCAAGCCCCGGCCGGCGATCGTAGCAACGCGTTTTCCTAATTAGGACTTCTTCTATGGGAAAAGGAAGTTTTATTCTATTAGCATAGTGAGGTCGCCAGGGACATAAAGATTCATGGGCATTGTATGCTCCTATGTCCTGCACCATTCTTATCTTACGCGCCTTCCTGAAATTATTCTCGGTCTGCTTTGGCTCCTGATCTTGAGCTCTATTTAAGGGATGGGCAGGATCCCCCTTTTCACCCAGTAAAGTACGATAGTTTAGATTCTACTTCCTACCTTTCCTCACTCCACTAGGGACTGCCTTTGGCTCAAGCTATCAATAGAAACAAAGGATAAGCTCTCTCCTTGACGTATTGATGGTTCCATCCTCTCTTAGTCTTGGCTCTGCCTCGTACTACCTTCGCTCCTAACTACCTAACGCCGAGCTAAGTGCCCTCCTTCTCCGTCTTAGTAGAGATTTATATTTCGCAAAAGTGTCCGCAGTATAATGAAGGGAAGAAGCGCTCTTGGTGAGTCTTACGGCAGCTGGGAAAGAGAGGTCTAAGTCTGGCCTTCCCTCTCCTATTATGTATGGTATTGAATTTCTGTCCTGTTTCACTCCTTCGTTTCACTAGTTCATTTGGGCGCTTAGCTCATGAACAGCTGGGGGGTTTACCTTTGCCCGGTCGACAGGCAAGTGTGCTAAATCCCAGAAATTCATAGCTAGTGAATGGGCGGCCCGGATTCTGATAAAGCAGTTGCTTCGACTCCTTCTTTCTTTTGAAGCACCTACGAAGTACCCATGAAGGAAGTACCTGTACTGAACTGATGTGACACCCTCAAATTTGCGGAAAGAAAAAAAATAATTTAAATACATACTGAAGGTGTCCGAAATAAAAAGGTCATTACAAAACGAAATAATATTATAAGAACGAAATATACAAGACGGGAGACATATCTCCCGTATAAATACGGAAATAAAAGAGTGTATAATAATATACAATCTAAGAACCGAATATAGGTCCAAGGTAAATACTTCACTCGCTAGCTCGTCAATGTACCCCAAATATGCATTCACCACCTGTTCGACCGCATTAAATATAAACACGGAAGCCACAGTCAGTGGGGAGTAACTCCGAGTTCTCCCAGCCACGAAATGTCGAGTTTAATGAAACATGAATAACATAAAAGCAATGTATATGGAAAATACAAAACTTAAACATATATGATATGCTTTTCATGTTATGAAACAAATAACTAACAAATAACCTAGCATGTGAAAGCTATCCTGTGAGACCGATAATAAACTATAACTCGAGGTAGGGAAGCTGGTATGCTAGCTCAGAGGTTCCTCTCAGAAACATGGCCATGATACACTCAAACCCTAATCAACACGTAATCATGTGAATCAGTTAACAATCGGTAATCCAAACTCTATCAATCCTAGCCGGCTTGCATCTCACCTTCTAGAACTCATAGAATCATACAAACATGGAAGACCAATACGTCTACAAACAGGCATAAGTTCTTAGAACCGTCAATAGTCGACTTCTGTAACTCGAGGCTATACCACAAGGTAGGAAACACATCCTAGTCCTAGACTGATCAGACCTAGCGACAACAGCTATTCCGTTCCCCGTCCCATGACATAACCGTCTATGAGAAACTCTACTAGGCGACCCCCTAAGCAGAGATGGCTAGTACTTAAGCTGGCTCCCTTCCCAAAGCGGAACTATTAGGATGCCATGCCCCGACTTGGATATAAACCCACCAAGCCGGGACACAAAAGCTATTGACCATGAACTATATACTCGTTAAAGATAGTACGGGCCTTTCAATGTCATGGTCCAAGATACTCATTTAGAATTAGAATGGTCAAGACGCCATATACTCATAATTCTCTATGGGTACTTAGTCAACACGACACCAACCATATAATCAAACAGTCACGGGAAAAACTTCCTATCATGTGACTAATTGCACATAAATCATATTCAAAGATCATATCGCCTCATATCTACTAAGGCTCATTCATTCATTCATTAAATAAAACCTTACCTGAAGACAAATCCCCGACCCGAGTCCCGCGACGGGTCATCAGTCAAAACGGGGCTGACTAGATCTTAGTTTGACCAAACTCGTTTGGTCAAACCGGCTAGAAACAGAGTCTTTACCACATAGACTTGAACATAAAATCAACATATTCATTACATGTTATTTTATTAAAACTTCTAACATGCGAATTAATATATCATACCAAAACCCGTTTGACTAAAAGAATATTAAATTAAACTACGATCTCGTCTTATAATTTCTAACATGTGAGAAATAATAATTTAATGAAAACCTTTTTAATTAAATATTTTTACTTATTAATATTTCTCGCTTGCTAAATTATTACAAAACGCGATAAAAATGACGATAACTCAAAAACCGTCACGAGTCCCAAGGTGGGACCCACGGGCTGAATTGGGCCGGACCCACATGGGCCTGTTTTGGGCCCCACGGCTGGTTTGGGCCTGTTTTGGCCTTTTTAACGATTTTACTAAAAACCGTTTCTAATTATTTCCCGCATGCTTTAACATAATTAAAACCCGTCAAAACAACAACATACCAATCAAACATCGACACAACCCAAAGACCAAAACCCGGACCCACCATGGACCAACCCAGACCGGGTCTGAACCGGCCTGGACCGGCTGGTTTAGTCCGGTTCATAGCCTTTCCCACGGTTCACACCACAAACAACACCAAATAAATTCTAACATGTTTTAATTATCAAACTACCATTATTTTTTAACAACCATCATACAAAAAGCATGATTACAAATAATTCATCCAAATTCCTCAAGAACACTAAACATATTAAAATTTCCTCCACAACATAAAAACCATAACTTATGAAAAATCATCAAAATTCATCAAGAACACTAAACATATTATAAATTTCCTACACAACATAAAAATCATAACTTATGAAAAATCATCAAAATTCATCAAGAACACTAAACATATTATAAATTTCCTACACAACATAAAAATCATAACTTACGGAAAATCATCAAAATTCATCAAGAACACTAAACATATTATAAATTTCCTACACAACATAAAAATCATAACTTATGGAAAATCATCAAAATTCATCAAGAACACTAAACATATTATAAATTTCCTACACAACATAAAAATCATAACTTATGGAAAATCATAAAAATTCATCAAGAACACTAAACATATTATAAATTCATACAACATGCTAAAAACCACTACTTATCATGTTACTACCAAAAATCCCTAAATCATAATAATATGAACCAAAATTAAAGATGAACCAAAAACTAAAGAAACAAAAAGCTATGTAACATATATCCGTCGAGTAACTCGGAATCGTTACCTTAGCTAGACAAGACAATTAGCACCAAAATAAGAAGTATAAACCAAGAATCCCTCCTACTACTCTTCACCCAAAATATACGAGTCTCCAAACTCGTCTTCAAAATCTTCCCCTATAAGAAATAACAAGGAAAACATTATTAGAACAAAAATATGATTTTCCATAATTTAAAGTGTTGAAAACGATTTTGTCGGAATTGAAATAAAACCGTACGTGAAGATGAGGAGCGAAGAGGAGATCCTAGAAATATAAGTTAGGACGGATTTAATTAAGAAATGAAGATTTTATGAAGGTTTTGCTCAAGAACGATGAAGAACAATTGAAGAACACGAAGAACAAATGAAGAACGATAAAGAAAGTGATATTTAGATCTTAATTTGATTTGATGAAAAATGAAAAGTTGTTAGTGAGTGAAGAGTGGTGTGTGAGCCGTGTAATTATAGGCAAAAAGGGATGTCGGGTTTTGAAATTGTTGTTACGTAATTGACTCAGGTTTCTTAATTATTTTACGGTAATCGATTAAATATAATTAACGATTAAGTTAATTCAACTAAATATCTAGATATTATGATATTATAATCAAAAGAAAGACAAATATCTAGTCCTATTAGAGGACCTAGAAAACCGTGTGGTATGGTGACTGTCGGATCAGTTTTGTAAACGATTTGCGTAATTTTCGTTAACTGATCGATAAAGTTAATAAATATCTAGATATTTTGATTAGTTTATTCAAAACAATTAAAATATCTTATGGTGAGTGGAAAGCGATGACACGCGCGTGTGACTCATGCCAAAGTCAAGTTTCGATTTTGTTTCGCGCTTTACGATGAGTCGGGAATAGTTAAATGACGTTCGGTTAAAACCGTAAACGTTATTCTTTAAATTCCGAATAAATTCAAAATAATTATATTAAATTATGATAAATCCTAATAAATCTAAATAAAAATAAATCAAAATATTATTTTTTTAAATAAAATTTCGGTTTTCATACTTATGAGACGAGTCGGGAAAAGTCAACGGAAGTCAAAGTTGACTGAAAAGTCGAGAAAAGTCGAAGATGACTTAAAAGTCAAGAAAAGTTTAGGACGACTTAAAAGTCAAGAAAAGTCAATGACGACTTTTAAAAAATCAAGAAAAGTCAAAGACGACTTAAAAGTCAAGAAAAGTCAAAGATGACTAAAAACGGTCTTTTCATGAAATCTCTCAGAAATTCCAAATACGAACGCGGAATTTCAAAATAAGACTTGGAACAAAAATTTCTATTTTAAAAACTTAAGTTCTACTGAAAAGTGTTAGTAAATATTTTTACTAGAAAAATTGGGTATTTTTTTCGGGTTGTTACAATTATAAGCTTTGGCACAGTTCCAAAAGAGCATCTTCATCTCCTCTGCCTTGTAAGACTTATGCCAATTGGCAAATATATGCCTGGCACATCTTCTATGCTCTGCTTTAGGAAACGCTTTTGCCACCATTGTGATAATGCTCTAGAAATAAACACAAAAATATTCTATATTAGCACACTTCAATACCTTTTTCAGACCATCAAAGTTTTTACAAACAATTATGTTGTAGTTTGTACCTGATGTTCATCTGATATGATTGTCCAACCATCACCATATTCCTCACTTGTTGCCTTTTTCAGTTCCTTGAACAACCACTGGTAACTATCCTTGTTTTCTCCTTCAACAACTCCCCATGCTAAAGGGTACATCTGATCATTACCATCTCTTCAAATTGCAGAGATCAATTGACCCCTAGAAAAGGTTTCAGAAAACACGCATCCACACATAAAAGCTTTCTACAACCTTCAACCCATCCTTGTTTGAGTGCATTAAACCAGACAAAGAGCCTTTGAAAACCAGGAACTGAACTGACAATATTGGGGTTTGTGATCAAACTAAACAAAGATCCAAGATACTCTTGTTCAAGAGCTTCCAGGTATCTACCTACTTTGCTATAATGGTCTCTCATAGAACCATGTAAAAGTTTATGGGCAGTGTACTTCACCCTGTATGCAAAATCTTTCTTAGTTATGACTTTGTATGCTCTTCTAACAGTCTCTATTATATCCTTTGCTGGCCAGTGAGGTCTTGATTTAAAAACATCAAGGAACTGCTTTGCAACCCAACTAGACTTCCGCTGTTTATTGCTCTCCATGGTTCTTTGGCAATTATGAGAAGGTTAAACAGTTTTCACCATAAAACAAGCTAACTTGTTGTCCCAGCTACCATATAACTTGAATGGACAACCTGGTTTACACTTCACCCTAAGTCTCTGACCCCTACTCTTAGCACTCACCACAAATGTGATATTTCTACCTTGTGCAATGGCATACCTGGTTACACACTCCCTAAATACTTCTCTAGTAGGGAATCTGATCCCCACTTTCCACTTTAACTTTTCAAAATCTGTCCTCTCATTCACTACTGGCACAAGATTTCTTCTCCTCTTACCAGGTATATGGTCATCATCACTATCACCAGGGGTATCACATTCATCACCACTCTTGTCATAATCACTTATATTTCCCTCTTTCTCAGTACTTTCCTTTATATTATCCTCATTCACCTCATTCTTCTGCCCAGGCAACTGTTTAGCTGAAGCTTCTAGTTGAAGTTGCTTAGCAATTGTAAGAGCTTTTGCATTCCACTCTTTCACCCTATTCCTTGCTTCTGTTGCCTCCTCATCATCTGAGTTACCATCTGACTCATTCACCTCCTCAATTAAGTGTGGGAATCCGTATTACCACAATACAATTATTATAGGATTATAACGAAATAGTAATAACTTGATTATACTAGTCATAAACGAAAACAAAGAAAAGGTTTAGAAATCAACCTTCGGTCCTAGCAATCGGCGTAAAGAACAGAGATATCAAGGCAGATATCCTCCTAATCGTTGCACCCAAGATGCTCCGAGAAATACCCTTGTGTTGCTAGAAGTTATCAAAAATTACTGTTAACTTTTGATTTGTGTTTATGTCAAAAGTTACTGTTAACTTTTGTCAGTTTGTGTGATATTAGATGAGATGGAGGCAGAGAGAGAATTAGGTTAGGAAAACCAAAACACTTTTCTCCTGCCTCGCCTTCAATCCTCACGGCACTTTTTGGTAGGTTTTATATGAGGGGATTTTTATGTCTCCTCAAACTAACTACCCATTGACCCGAAAACCCGAGTGTATCTGGATACCGTGTTTCGGTCATTTTAGCTTCCAATATAATGTAATATCTTATAATCGTCGTTTTACATGGACCGACATTATAATCTGTCATTAATTATAAATATCCGTATATTTATAATTTGCCAATTAATTATAACGGTTTATGTTTAATTAGCTTACATTATATACTATAATTAAATATAACTTTTTATATTTAATTTTACGAATTACAGTTAATTCGTCTCAGCTAACTTCCGTCTCATCATCACATTGACTAACCTTTTAGTCAATTACACTGATTAACCTTTTAGTCATATAATAGGGTATCAATATGATTATTTTCTCAAATAATCACATCTCTCAAACACATCCTATAGGTGTGACTTTTAGGGACCAGTTGATCACCGCCATCTGTATGACAATAACGTCAAACTTATCTAGCAAGCCAACCGTTATTGATAAACGGTAATCAACTGATTATTATACAAAGTATACCCTGTGAACCTACAGAGATTTATTTATGTTATTGCACTAACTGTGGAGGACACTGGCTCCAACAATCTCCAACTTGTCCGTACAAGTGTATGTGCGATAACCGATTCTCATATCCATAATAAATTTCTCCCACTCAATGTAAACCAATTTGCAAAGTCCGTATTCACAAAGGTCGTAGTTTACAAGTGATCAGTATCAAGAGTGGTTTCCCCGACTAGAGAGTAACTTAACTGATAAACGAATCTTTATTCGAGAATGGCCATGCATTTCAGTTACAGCTCCTCGAGTGGCCCTGAGAAATATCATATCCTGATAAAGGTTGGATATTTTCTTCAACTCGAATCTTGCAGACACAAGCGCAGTATGAAATGACCCAGTGAAAATCGACTTAGCCTCCTGTTACGGTCGACCATGAGAAAGAAACCAAAGTCACCCAAAAACTGCCTTTATCTCAAGAGACAGTCGATAGTCAAAAGAATCGACTCTAGGAACACTATGGATGTCCTATCCACGACCTGGCACCTAATGTTCCGAAACATTTAGGACTCCATAACGTCGTCACAAAATATCCTGCGCAGTATCATTATAACTCGCATATGTGATCGATCAGTCAACAGTTTGACTTATGGCTCGTTGAACCCACCATCAATCGACGTCAAAAAATAATTGCCAGAGTTATCAGCTCATATAGGCAATTACAGACCAAAACAAAATATAATGTAATTCAGTTCACTTTGTGGTGTTCAATGTTGTCCGTACAACCCACATGAAAACAAAATATAAACAAAACGATGATTTTATAGATAGTTTTTATGAAAAGATACAGGTGTCTAATTCATAAAAAACAACTAATACAACTCAGGAACACGTTTGATTCCCATGAAAATAACGTGCCCTTCATGTTTATCATATCTCAATGGTTTAGTGAGAGGATCTGCGACGTTGTCATCCGTAGCAATCTTGTCTATCACTATCTCCCTTTGCTCCACATAATCTCGGATCATGTGAGCCTTCCGTTGTACATGCCTAAACTTGTTGCTGGACTTGGGCTCCTTAGCCTGGAAGATGGCACCACTATTATCACAATAGATGGTGATCGGGTCATCCGAACTAGGAACTACAGTTAGTCCTTGTAAGAACTGACGCATCCATATAGATTCCTTCGCAGCCTCTGAAGCAGCATAGTACTCGGATTCAGTCGTAGAATCTGCTATAACAGTTTGTTTGGAGCTTTTCCAGCTGACCGCAGCGCCATTAAGAGTAAAAACGAATCCAGACTGAGATTTCGAGTCATCTCGATCTGTTTGGAAGCTAGCATATGCGTAACCGATTGCGCATAGCTCAGTGTCGCCTCCATAAGTCAATACCCAATCCTTAGTCCTCCGTAGGTACTTAAGGATATTCTTAACAGCCATCCAGTGTGTTTCACCTGGATTGCCTTGGTATCGAGTTGTCATACTCAATGCATATGCCACGTCTGGACGTGTGCATATCATGGCATACATGATCGATCCTATAGCTGATGCATAAGGAATCCGACTCATGCGCTCGACCTCTTCCGATGTCTTTGGTGCCTGAGCTTTACTCAACTGCACCCCAGAGACCATTGGAAGGTTCCCCTTCTTGGAGTTGGTCATGCTGAACCTCTCAAGAATCTTATTTATATAAGACTCCTGACTGAGTGATAACATCCGTCGTGATCTATCTCTATAGATACGGATCCCCAATATGCGTTGTGCCTCACCCAGATCTTTCATTTGGAAATGGTTCTTTAA
>JAIUZE010003667.1:0-10022 GCA_022085475.1 Heliosperma pusillum
TTATATGGTTCACAAGTTAGAACAATGGAGAACAAAATAGCCTAATAGATGACTTAAAATTCAAGCCCCTTGATATCCAATATAAGAACAAGTTTTAAAAAGGATTTTCAAAGAAAATAAAAGTTTAAAACCTTGTTCAGTTGAACGTGTGATTTTGCTTGCTCAAGGAGTACTTTTCTCAAAGGGAAACTCTCTAGTTAAATAACAGTAAGGTACATAAGAGTTTCATGAAACTAGGAAAGTATTTTTTAGAAAATAAAATTATCTTCTTATAAAATTTTCCTTATTTTAAGGCACAAAAGATAGGTTTATTATTTTCACAAAATACTTTCTTGCTTTTCCAAAACAGAAAAGTGTACGTATAAGTTTAGCAAATAAGATCTTTCGAAATATTTGAGAAAAATATTTTTAACGTTATTTGATTGGATATCAATGGTCAGAGTTGATTTGAACAGTTTGAGAAACTGTTCAAAACAGCTCTGACTTGTTAAGCTCAAAGTTAGTCATCCTTACAATTTCTAGACGCAGGACTTCAACATGGCTTCACTTCTTCAGCTCTCAATCCCTCAATCTTTCAGCATATCTCGTGTTTCCTGCAGCCACTCTAAACCATACACAAAGCAAATTAACCAAGCTAGTTATTGAGGACTTGTCATCATCAATACACAATGCAACAGAATGAATTATTGTTGAGACTAACCATCTTAGCAAGTTGTTTGTTTAATTAGTGCTTTGTCTAGATAATTTTGGTTAATCTGTCTTGATATTGTTGAAGCAACCTTGAAATATTGCAACTTTAGTTTAAAGTTGGAATCTTTTGAGTGGAATTTGGTTTATTGTGTAGTTAGAACATGGTTTAGTGTTTTATTACAAGATTCTAGCTTGTTTCTTTGGTTTTGTTCATAAAGCTTGCATCTTTGATTTGGGCTCATGTTTTAGTGGGTGTAATTTGGGTTGTAAAGGGTCATCCTTTGTTGAGTTAATCCTTGTTGACTAATTTCTTAGAAACTTGTACTCCCTCCAATTTTACATGTTCTTCCCTATTCTTTTGGACACAACGATTAAGGAAATCATTTTGGACCACACAAAATACACTACCCCACATTCAATTAAATTTCGACCACACAACTACTCATAAATAAGGAAAGAGGGAACATCACCACACTTAGCTCAAAATGGAAAGAGAGAAGAAGATGAAAAATTGGAGGGAGTATTAGATAACTAGAGAACAGAGGAAAGGAAGAGTTTTTACTTTGCTAATTGTTGGGAACTTGGGAAAATTACACTAAGTTAGTTTCTTTATATTTGAATATTTGAATCTTAAGTACTTGTTGGTTATTTTAGACTTGTTAATCAATTTCTCAAATCAAACTTTCTCTATTTGTGTTATCTTACATGTTTTTGTCATTGTTAATATCATAGTTTGTAATTAATTTAAGTTTGTGTCTTAATTAGTGTCTTAATTAGTGATTACAGTAATTAGTTAGTAATTAGTTTAGTTAATTGGTTTTTAACAAGAGTCTAGATTAGTTAATTTAGTTATCCCGCCTTCTCTTGGGTTCGACCTTATTCTTACCATTTAGTACCTTTATTTAAGATAATTTGTGTTTGTTTAGGAGATATAAATTATTATTTGACCATAGCTAGTTAGCGGAATTAACGACACGTGAAATAAGCTCGCCAGGGATCTAGGACTGTTAAAAGGGGTAGACTAATTAATTGAATTGCAATTGCATGGTTATCGTTTGATTATCGTTTTAATTCTAGTTGTTTGACTACTGGCCAGGATTAATTAACTAGTCTCGCAAATTAGGATTAACACCGACCGGGTTAAGACTATGATAGGCTAAGATAATTGAATAGAACTCGTTTAATGATAGCGATCGCATGTTAGATTGTAGATCTAAAGGGCATAATTGAGTCGACTGATCTTGTTGTTTTCAACCTTTCATTGTTATTGTTTGCTATTAGTTTAGAAATACCAATCTTAAACCCCGAAATTGTTACTTAAGAGACAAACCTAGTTTAACAGATTAGATTACTACCGCCTCCCTGTGGATTCGATATCTTGCTTACCGCTGACTATTAGTTAGTAGTGAATTAGGATTATTTTGATTAAGGTGACGTGACTTTACCCTTATCAAATTTGGCGTCGTTGCCGGGGAGGCAACAGTTTTCTGTTTGTTTCTACTTAGTTTGTCTTTTTTCGTCTCAGGGAACCTAAGTTCCTTGAGACCGTTCTTATCCTTTTCTTTAGTGTTCGTTTATGCCCAGGTGTTCCAGGTACGATCTCGTAACCTATGATTCCGAACCAGAAAGGACTCTCCGAGTTAGACGAAACTTTTGGAAGGAAATTCAAGAAGCAGAAGACTTGAGTACGCTTGACACAGTTTATGCCGAATTTGTCGCAGAAAAACCATCTTTAGAAGAGGATACACATATTTCTGCCACCACTACAACCATGCCTACTTTAGCCAGTCATTTGGAGCCTACCGTTGCATATATTCCCAAGGGATTCAAACTCCTTACTACGAGTAATGACACCTTTGAGATTCGTCCATATTATATCTCTTTGGTGGAGCGAAACATGTTTGGAGGAAGCCCCACTGATGATCTTGCTAAGCATATGGCGAAATTCACCAACTATTGTTGCTCTATTCCTTTAACGGGTGGGTAACACAAGACCAGATCAAGTTGGTGTTGTTTCCCTTTTCACTGCGAGACGGGGCAGAAGATTGGTTGAGTGAGTTAGATGTGGATGCACTTGGCATCACTGATTGAAATTCTTTGGCTCCTGCATTCTATAAAAGATACTTCCCGCCATAGAAAACCAACGCCATTCGAAGTCAAATCACAAGTTTCAAACAAAGCCCCACTGAGAACTTTAATGAGGCCTGGGTTCGCTTCAAAAAGCTTGTCAAATCTGTTCCACATCAAGGTTTTGATACTTGGTTCCTATGCAGTCAGTTTTACAACGGGTTATATGATGATCAGAGAGCATTGCAAGATTCTGCTGCCAATGGAAGATTCCAAAATAACACTACCGATGCTAATGCTAGGAAGTTGATTGATGAGATAGCCACTCATACTGCTGAGTATGGCAATCCCAAGGGTAATGAAAGGTGAGGAGGTTCGGATAATGCCACCGCAGCTCAGTTGGAAGCATTAACTGCTAAAATCGTCGAATTATAAACTTCAAAATCCTTGGAAAATAAACAAACGGTTCATGCCATGGTTCAACAAGAGCCAACCTGTGAAAGATGTGGTACTATGGGGCATAATGCAGTGGAATGTATGAGTACGGTTGAATAAGTGCTTGCCTTTCAATCCTTTAAGCAAGGTACACTGTACTCTAACTTTTATAATGAAAGGACAAGAGAGCATCCAAAGTTCTCCTACCGAAGTCAGAATGTTCTTAATCCTACCCCACCACCACCTCAGCAACAAGGTTCCTATTATGTGATTTCTCAAAATTGCAATTCCCAAGGTAACTATAACCGTTCAAATCAAGGAGGCCAAAACTTTCAACAAGCTCCAGCTCCACCACCTCCAGGTAATGATATGGCGGAATTGAAAGCCTTGTTGCAGCAAAGTCTCATGATACAACAAAAGCAAGATGCTCAGATCTCACAACTGCTCGCACATAACAAGATAGTGGATACTCAAATTGCCCAATTGACAATTCAAAATCCACACAAACAACCAGGTAATCTTCCTTATCAAGGACACCCTCCACATGAACAAGCCAATGTTATTACCTTAAGGAGTGGGACCCATTACAAAGGCCCGGCAATGAAAGGGGATGATAACGATGAAAGTACGGAAGTTGCTCATCAAGATTCGAAAAACAGCGAAAAAGTGGCTGAAAAAGAGGTTGCTCCATCGAGCAGCACCCCTTTGCTCGATCGAACAACCCAGGAAAAGTTCAAAAATTTTGCTCGAAAAGTTCCTGAAAATTCCTGTTTTGACAAACTCGATCGAGCAGCCCCTTTGCTCGATCGAGCAACCCCTGATCAGGCTGGTAAGTCCTCGAATTCATCTTCAAAAGCAAAAGAAGCCGAGCAAATTGCCATTACACTTCCTTCTCCACACCGCCAACATAAATCCAAGCTTGATAAACAGTTTGGAAGGTTTATGGAGGTAGTCAAGAATCTGCAAGTGAATGTACCTTTTACTGAGTTGATTACTCAAGTGTCGGCTTATGCAAAGTTTATGAAGTACATATTGACAAGGAAGCGGTCCTTTAATGAAGTGGCGACGGTTGCATTTACTGAGGAATGTAGTGCTGTGTTACAATCCAGATCACCACCTAAGCTAAAGGATCCAAGGAGTTTTTCTATTCCTTGTAATATAGGATGCCTAGCTATTGATAAAGCCCTTTGTGATTTAAAGGCTAGTGTTAGTGTTATGCCATTTTCTATATGTAAAAAGTTAAATATGGGTCAACTTACTGTTACAACCATGACCTTACAAATGGCGGACCGTTCTATTAAACACCCTTTGGGGATTTTAGAAGACGTACCGGTTAGAGTAGGGAAGTTTTTCATACCAGTTGACTTCGTCGTATTAGATATGGCTGAGGAAACCCAAATTCCTATCATCTTGGGATGACCATTCCTCCATACTGCGGGGGCGGTTATAGATGTTAAGAATGGGAGACTTACACTAACGGTGGGGGATAACACTATCACTTTCAATTTAGATAATGCAATGAAACACCCCATGCTAGAAGAGACATGTCATAGAGTCGATATTGTGGATTTTAATGTTGATGAATGTCTTTCTTTGTGTTTGAATAGGGATCCTCTGGAGATCGCCTTAATTTCCAGCATTGCTGAAGCTGGAAGCTCACGGAGTAAGGAAGTAGTTGACATGGAAAAACTGCTAACATGAGAGGAATGCAAGTTACAAAAGGTGTATAGCTTAGGTAAACCCCCTAAGGTTACCGAGGTAAAGAAACCTGAACTTAAACCCCTCCCCTCTCATCTTAAATATGTTTTTCTTGATTCCCATGAGATGAATCCTATAATTGTCAGTGCTAACCTATCTGAAAGCCAACTTATTGATTTGTTGGTAGTTTTAAAAAGGCACAAGAAGGCCATATGTTATAGCATTGACGATTTACAAGGTATTGGTCCTGACTTTTGTATGCATCGTATCCACTTAGAAGAAGACCATAAACCTTGTAGGCAGGGTCAACGTCGTTTAAACCCCACTATACAGGAGGTAGTTAGAAAAGAGCTGCAGAAATTGTTAGATGCAGGGATCATATATGCTATTTCTGACTCAAAGTGGCTCAGTCCTATTCAGGTAGTCCCTAATAAGGGAGGGACAACGGTCATCACTAATGAGAAAAATGAGCTCATATCTACTAGACTAGTGACAGGGTGGAGGATGTGTATTGATTATAGGAGGCTGAATGTAGCTACTAGGAAAGACCACTTCCATCTTCCCTATATTGACCAAATGTTAGAGCTTTTAGCGTGTCATAAATATTTTTGTTATCTAGACGGCTACTCGGGATTCTTTCAGATCCCCATTCATCCTGACGATTAGGAAAAGACTACCTTTACATGCCCTTATGGTGTCTTCGCTTATCGAAGAATGCCTTTTGAGTTATGTAATGCCCCCGCCACCTTTCAACGTTGTATGATGGCTATTTTTTCTGATTATATCGAGTCTATTATGGAGGTCTTTATGGATGACTTCAGTGGTTATGGGACCGATTTTGATAGTTGTTTAGCTAATCTGACTAAAGTCTTACAACGTTGTGAGAAAAGTAATCTTGTGTTAAACTGGGAAAATTGCCACTTCATGGTAACTGAAGGGGTGGTCCTTAGTCATTTGGTACCTGGACGAGGCATCCAAGTGTATAAGGCTAAAGTGGAAGTGGTTGAGCAATTACCGTACCCGGTGAATGTTAAAAGTGTTAGAAGTTTCTTTGGTCATGCGGGGTTCTATCGCCGTTTTATTAAGTATTTTTCAAAATTGCTCAACCATTGACTAAGCTTCTCCATAAGGATGCCCCGTTTGTCTTTACTGATGAGTGTGTTAAGTCTTTTGACAGGATTAAACAAGCTCTAATCTCAGCTCCTATTATCCAGTCTCCTAATTGGAAATTGCCGTTTGAGATAATGTGTGATGTCAGTGACTATGCAGTTGGGGCTGTTTTGGGGCAAAGGAAGGATAAGGTGCTACATGCGATCTACTATGCCAGTAAGACCTTGGATGATGCGCAAGTTAACTATGCTACCACTGAAAAAGAGTTACTTGCGGTTCTCTTTGCTTTAGATAAGTTTAGAGCCAATCTTGTGGGTTCTAAGGTGATCGTCTACACTGATTATGTAGCACTTAAATACTTGTTAGCTAAGAAGGAAGTCAAACCTCGGCTTATTCGTTGGATCTTGTTATTACAAGAATTTGATTTGGAGATCCGGGATAAGTCTGGTGCAGAGAATGTGGTTGCTGACCATTTGTCTCGTTTAAGGTTTGAAGGGGGAGATTTGACCCCCATTGATGACTCGTTTTATGATGATCATCTCCTTGCCATTACCATGGAGACTCCGTGGTTTGCTGATTATGCCAACTTTTTGGTTGGGGGAGTTATGCCTCCGGGTCAATCTTATCATCAAAAGAAGAGGTTTCAACACGATGTCAAACGGTATTTCTGGGATGATCCTTATCTATTCTGGAAGTGTGCCGACGACATTTATCGACGATGTATTCCAGGGGGTGAGGTACATGCCATCCTTTCTCATTGTCACTCTTCTCCATATGGCGGTCATCATGGTCCCTCAAGGACATTTGCTAAGGTAATGCAGTCGGGTTTTTTCTGGCCGACTATTCTCAAGGATGCTACTACATTTGTCCGTTCTTGTGACGCGTGTCAAAGGACTGTAAAATTTCGCAAAGGCATGAGATGCCTCAAACGGGTATTTTAGAAGTTGAGATATTCGATGTTTGGGGTATTGACTAACAAGGGCCATTCCCATCTTCCCATGGTAATCAATATATTCTAGTAGCATTCGACTATGTCTCCAAATGGGTGGAAGCTATTGCCACTCCCACTTGCGATGCCAAAGCAGTTGTTAAACTATTTCAGAAGATCATATTCCCGCGATTTGGGGTTCCTCGTGCTCTCATTAGCGATGGAGGAAAGCATTTCAATGAACTCCATCTTAACACTTTATTGAAGAAATATGGCGTAACACATCGTCGGGGGTTAATTTATCATCCGCAGACAAGTGGTCAGGTAGAGGTTTTTAATAGGGAGATTAAGTCTATCCTTGAGAAAGTTGTGAGTAAATCTAGGAAGGATTGGAGTCGTAAGCTCGATGACACTTTATGGGCTTACATAACTGCTTTTAAGACTCCAATCGGTGCTTCTCCATACCGGTTAGTCTATGGCAAGGCGTGCCATTTACCGGTAGAACTTGAGTATAGGGCTATATGGGCCATTAAAGAGCTTAATATGGATCCCTCACTGGCGGGTGAGAAACGACTTATGCAATTAAACGAGCTTGATGAGTTTCGATTGCATGCCTATGACAATGCTCGGGTTTACAAGGAGAAGACAAAGAAGTGGCACGACAAGCATATCCTTCAGCGGGAATTTAGAATTGGTGATAAAGTATTAATATTTAACTCCCGTTTGCGTTTTTTTCCAGGTAAACTCAAGTCCAGATGGTCGAGACCTTTCACAGTTACCGAGGTGAACAAGTTTGGGTCGGTTACGCTACAAACTGACAAGGGTGAAATTTTCAAAATCAATGATCAACGCTTGAAGATCTATTATGATGGAGCATTTATAGGTGTGATAGAGGCCGTCGACCTTTTCACTCTTGATAAATCACCATGACTTTGAGGTAACACGGTCGTGCGGGACCGCTATAAACCAGCG
The DNA here is from genome assembly GCA_022085475.1 of Heliosperma pusillum. Taxonomy (NCBI): domain Eukaryota; kingdom Viridiplantae; phylum Streptophyta; class Magnoliopsida; order Caryophyllales; family Caryophyllaceae; genus Heliosperma; species Heliosperma pusillum. Next base: position 7,901 of record JAIUZE010003667.1, read on the forward strand.
CTAGCCGGGAGGCAACCCAGTATTTACTTGTACTTCATTTGTAAATTTTATTTAGAATAGCTTAGTTATTAACGTTATAGGTTAATTAGATTTAGTTTGGATAGATAATACGGGTGTACTTTATGCTTAGAGTGCGGTGAGGGAGAGATATAACAATTTTATTAAGCGCTTGCAGGTAATAAAATTGGAAGTCGCTTTAAGAACGAAAACAAAGAAAGAACAAAAATAAGAAAAATAGCAAAAATCCGGCATTTACAAGGTTGCTCGATCGAGCAGACCTGACTTGCTCGATCGAGTTAGACATGCCCAATGTAACCGAGAATCGAGCAGAACTTCAAAATCCGGAATTTTTAGGTTGCTTGATCGAGCAGAACACCTAGAGGTGGCAATCGGGTCAATCAGGTCGGTTACGGGTCGGGTTCAGGCAGTTCGGGTCATGTCGGGCTCGGGTTTGGTCAGGTCAAGTTGCTTATTCAGGTCGAGTTGGGTTCGGGTTGGGTCGCTTACGGGTCAGGTTAATCGGGTCAATAACTACAACATGTCGGTTCAGTTTCGGATCGGTTGTGTGACACCCTCAATTTGCGGAAAGAAAAAAAAATAATTTAACTAAATAAAAGACGAGAATACATAACAAAGGTGTCTGAAATAAGAAGGTTCATAACAAAAAAGGAAATAATATTATACAAAAGAAATATCCAAAACGGGAGACATATTTCCCGTATCAATACGTAAATAAAAGATTGTATAACAATATACAATCCTAAGAACCGAATATAGGTCCAAGGTAAATACTTCGCTCGCTAGCTCGTCAATGTACCCAAAGTATGCATCACAAACCTGCCAACCGCATTAAATATAAACACGGAAGCCACAGTCAGTGGGGAGTAACTCCGAGTTCTCCCAGCCACGAAATGTCGAGTTTAATAAAAACATGAATAACATAAAAGCAATGTATATGGAAAATACAAAACTTTAACATATATGATATGCTTTTCATGTTATGAAACAATTAACTAACATATAACCTATCATATGAAAGCTATCATGTGAATCCGATAATAAACTATAACACGAGGTAGGGAAGCTGGTATGCTAGCTCAGAGGTTACCATTAACATGGCTATGATACACTCAAACCCTAATCAACACGTAATCATGTGAATCAGTTAACAACCGGTAATCCATACTCTATCAACCTTAGCCGGCTTGCATCTCACCTTCTAAGATTCATAGAATTATACAAACATGAAAGACCAATACTTCTAGAAACTGGCATAAGTTCTTAGCACGGCCGATAGTCGACTTCTGTAACTCGAGGCTATACCACAAGGTAGGAAAACATCCTAGTCCTAGACTGATCAGACCTAGCGACAACCGCTATTCCATTCCCCGTCCCATGACATAACCGTACCTGAGAAACTCTACTAGGCGACCCCCTAAGCAGAGATGGCTAGTACTTAAGCTGGCTCCCTTCCCAAAGCGGAACTCTTAGGATGCCATGCCCCCGGCTTGGTATCAAAAGGCCCAAGCCAGTGACACAAAAGCTATCAAGCAGTGAACTATATACTCGGTAAAGATAGTTAAGGCTATCAATGTCATGGTCTACCAAGCTACCATTAGCAATTAGAATGGTCAAGACGCCATTATACTCATAATTTCTCTATGGGTTAACTTAGTCAACACGGACACATATTTCATACATCAAAACAGTCACGGGAAAAACATCCTATCATGTGACTAATTGCATATAAATCATAATCAAATATCATATCGCCTCATATCTACTAAGGCTAATTCATTAATTAAATACAACCTTACTTGAAGACAAATCCCCGACCAGAGTCCCGCGACGGGTCATCAGTCAAAACGGGGCTGACTAGATTTTAGTTTGACCAAACCCGTTTGGTCAAACCGGCTAGAAACAGAGTCTTTACCACATAGACTTAGACATAAAAATCACCATATTCATTACATGTTATTTTATTAAAACTTCTAACATGTGAATTATTAAATCTTACGAAAAACCCGCTTGACTTAAAGGATATCATTTTAAACTACGATCTCGTATTATAATCTCTAACATGTGAGAAATAATAATTTTATGAAAAACCATTTAATTAAAT
>JAIUZE010003668.1:0-21155 GCA_022085475.1 Heliosperma pusillum
CTAGCATATTTCTTGCTTTTATCGTGCTTTTGTAGGTAAACCGTCAATTGAGGCGATTTCTACCTATTTTTGATCAACAAAGAAGAAGGTGAATCATTCGGAGGACCCACGTCATACCTTGGGGGCCCCACATACCCTTGGGGGCCCTACTCGACGCGCCAAAGCCCTCCCGAGTCAAGGCAAGCGGAACCGAGAAGGAAACAACAAAGTCAAGCGAAGGAAGAAGGAGATTGAGCATCTCACGGTCGTGAAATGCATCTCACGGTCGTGAGATGCTTTGCCAAAAGCAAGGATTTTCGTGGATTTGGTTTCACGACCGTGAAACTCATCTCACGGTCGTGACACCCATCTCACGGTCGTGAAATGAGCTTCACGGTCGTGACTTGTTCGTGAAAGTCGACCTTGATTCTGCCTATACTCTCACGACCGTGACTTGCCATTTCACGGTCGTGAGACGTGTTTCACGACCGTGAAACCCATTTCACGGTCGTGACTTGGCCAGTCCATGAAGCTTCTCGAGGCCCATCTTTCCTTCATTTTGTAAACCTATATATAGACCCTCTTATGTAATTAAAGGGCACGAAACCCTAGACTAAAAATTAGTTAGATTAGATTAGATTAGTCCTCCTAATTAGTTTAATCTTTTCTCAATTACTCTTTAATTAGTTTTAGATCTAGTCATGTAATGGGATTTCTTGGTTTTGTACTTGAAGATTGGTGACAAAGTCTTCTCCTTTATTCAAGATTTCCTCTTTTATTGTTCATCTTTTGCCTTAATTAGTTGGTATATCTTCTTAATCCCTTTTCATATACGTGCTAATCTTGTCATTTCATTACATGTTTTGTTTCCTTCTTATCGTTATGTCTTGTCTTAGTTTTATATCTTATTCCTCCATAATCCTAATGTTAAGTAGTGAGTAGTGATTAATCTAGGGTTAGTGGGGGATAATGGGTTTTGATGAGGGTTAATCCTTGTTTGTTGGGTTGATTTGTTGATTAATTGTCTTTCTTCCAACTTTTGCATACCACGTGTTTGATGAAATGCTTGCTTGACAAACTTGCATGATTCATGTTTATCATACGTTTCCGTAAGATCGATAGTCTCGGAATATGTTAGGATTTGCATTTAGTTGGTATATCGACCTTGTGTACGCGAGAGCTAGCTTGGTTTGGTATATGGGAGGGATTGTAAGATCGAAAGCCTCAATCCACCGCGCCCAAGTTTGACTACCCATTAGCTATGAACCCGACTCACTAGAGCCCAAATTACCCATTTGAACCCACCGATCCTAGACTTTCCTTTTATTGCTTGTCATTTGATTATCTTAGTTTTGTCTTAATTTCCTACTTATTTGCATTTACTCAATGTTCTTAGATTAGTTTCAAATCCACTTCGATATCGTGACACCCTTGAGCATAGCTAGTTTTGACTTTGCATATCGAATACCCACCGTCCCTGTGGACCGACCTTGACTTGCCACCGTGCTAAGTCTTGTTATAAATATTATTTGACACATCGAAACGACGCGTGTCAAAATGGCGTCGTTGCCGGGGACGGTGCAATGTATTTGATTTGCTTTCTAGACTTTTCTAGTTGTGCTTGTTTGCCTTGAGGAACTTTGTTTCTCAAGGTTATTTCTAATCCTTTTATTTAGTGTCTTTGTTTGTAGTTTTCTTTTGTTTGCATAATCTTCAATAATGACACAAAGATTTCAACAAGAAGAGTATGGGCAAGGTGAAGCTTTTGGCTATGATTCCCATGAGTGTAGAGGGTTTGTTGAGCAAGATAACATATTCCCATCCTATATCTCATATAATGAAAGCCCAAGCTACTACCATGTCTCTCCTTATGAAATCCCCCATGTCCAACCTCCACAACAACAACAATTCCAAACTACTTACAACCACCCATAAAATCAACCACCCTTCTTCCCACAACAAGTTGACAACCATGAACTTGATGAGCAAAGTTTAATCTTTCAACTTATGCGAATGAAAGAAGAAGCCCAAGCAAAGGACATGGTTCTCAATGAAATTGTGGCCCATGGGAGAATGTTGGCTACTAAATTAGCTCAATTGAAAGCCGACCAAGAGCTTGATGAAGAACGAGAGGAAAATGGAAAGATGGATAACAATGAGACATTTCCTCTTGCTTCTTGCCACGCACCCTCAACAAATGATATGGGAAAGACTTATGATTCCCCTTGGGGAGGAGTTTTGATAGAGGATGATAGTGACGATGATGATGAGTATATGCTTAATTGTGTAGAAAGTGTTTTGACTCCTTCATCTCCTCTTTCTTGTGTGACAATGAGTCTTTCTTCCATTGAGTTTGATGATACCGGGGCAATGGAGGGTGGTGAAATAAAAGATTCAAGTGAAACCTCCCTTTTTGATGATGCCTTTTCAAAGGAAGAGGAGTTAAATGATAATGGAGAAATGGAGGATGCGGTAATAGAGAACTTGAATGAATTTTCCCTCTTTGAAGACTCAATATCTAGTGAGGATGAATGTGAAGCGAATTATGAGCCAACTACTCTTCCCCCCCTACTTGGGATGTTTATAATGACGATGAGGAAGACCCTTTGCCTCACTTTTCTTTTATAAACCATGAAGGGGGTTTGTGTGTCATGGAAACTTGTGAAGGTAAAAGGAGGAGTTTTAAGCCCCTAAAAGAGCATGAGTCGTATTTTCTACCTTTTATTGACAAAGGTTGTGACTTGATTGGTTTTAAGCACCACAAGGGCCTTAGTTTTGTGGCCAAGTTGGATTGGATGTGGGTCTACTTTGTATCGAAATGGACAAAGCCTTACTTGTGCTTGTTCGAAGCTTATGCCCAAGCCTTTGATCGATTATTAAGAGCATTAAGTGGCATGGACAATGTCAATGAAGAATCGTTCCAACAAAATTGGCTACTTGATTGAGTTTGGTGGAGTCCTCACTATAACCACCGTTTGTATATACTCTTTCACTTACCTTTGCATTGCATCTTAGTTCTTTTTATCTTAATTCTCCTTTGAGTCTTAGACGCTATACCTCGAATGGTTTGGGGAGGTTAAGATTGTACCTCACGTAGTTGCACTTTTAGGTGCCAATTTTGGACTTTCCCGTGGTAGCTACCCCCATGAGGGACATTGCATTTATGCACCTTACCGCCGCGACGAGACTCCGATATGGCACACCTTGTTTTTTTTTTTATCTAGACTTTCTTGTGGTAGGTACCCCATGAGGGGCATTGCATTTTTGCACATTACCACCATAACGAGACTCTAGATTAGCATATAGTTTAGCTTGCATTCACTTAGATCATGCACTTTGTATTATATCACTTTGCATTTAGTTTTAGGAATATTGATTAGTTCATGCATTTCATATAGAATTATTTCATTTGCATAACTAACCCTCTTGTACATATTGTTTTTATTGTGAATATTTCTCAAAAATCAAAAACCCAAAAACAAGTTTTTATTTTTCAAAATATTTAAAAAACACAAAAACATGTTCTTTTCCTTTTAGAAAATCATTCAAAAACTCCAAAAACATGTCTTTCTTTACTTTCAATAATCCCATTTCATACATTGAGGACAATGTATGTTCCTATGTGGGGGATGGGAAACTATCTTCATAGTTTGAAAAATTTGAAAACAATCCAAAAACATGTTTTATTTTGCATTTAAAATCATTCAAAAATCCAAAAAAATTGAAAAAGTTTGAAAAATCCTAAAAATTAGCTTGTTTATATCTTACTTTGTATATATTTGCATTGCTTTTTCTTCTAACCTCCATACATAGGTCCGCTACACATCGCTCAAGAAACTTATAGAAGGGATTAAGAAGACCGCCATGGTATGATCGTTCTTATTCCTTCCCCTTCTTTCTTTCTTTACTTCTTATCACATGAGGAGTTTGGAGGAATGGTTGATGATTGCGATGTTGATTTTTGATGAATTGGCGGTTGTGTGACTTATGTGCTGTTAGGGGGTTTCATTAGATTAATTGTCACGTAGTTCACTAGAGCATTTGCATTAGTTTGTATATATGTTGTTTAATTTTAGCTCATGGCATATAGTTGCATTTAGGAAAACTTTTTGGAATGCCTAATTTGGAAATTGATCAAGCTTGAATAGACCCTTGTAGATGCTCTTTTTGCTTAGCACTTTGCCTATTAAAATAGATTTTGAAACACCTTCTAATGTGTATTTTTAGTATAATTTTCGCACCGTTTCCTAGAGCCTATTCAAGGGCTTGCATTTACCATCTTGACCATCCCCATGGTGTGAAAATTCCTTGGTGAACGCTTTCCTAGGTGACTCTCGAGGCCATGTAATTGTCCAATCATCACATTTCACTACATTTGACAAAAAGGAAATTTTTCCATCACAAGTCCAAAAAAAAAAAATTGAGTTCAAACACAATTGAAAAGAAAAGCTTGAAATTTTGCATATCTTTGCCTTAGTCCTAGCTTAGGGAGTGCATATGGAGACTTCTAGGCTCTTCTAGAGTACCCTCAATACATATGGGGTCGCTCTCGATGTCGCTACGGCGAGGATCTGCCTATTGTTGGTCTCCGCCGCACACCTTTCGCTAGGCTACCTTGCTCTCAAAAGGCACCCAAATCAAGCAAAAAAATAAAAAAAAAAAAACAAAAAGAAAGAAAAAGAAAAAGAAAAGAAAAAGAAATCAAATAAGAACTCAAACATCTCGTTTCCTTACCTTTTTGATGATTACTCCTACGTTACGTGGCTAAGAGGGGACGACCCTTCCTTTCACTTAGGTGAGAGGCGGAATTCCGATCCTACAGTGTCTTCTAACACCATGGGGCCCTCACTTTCCATCCCGCCTTTATCACCCTTGACAAAGTTTTCTAGTGAACGTGAACGAATATACTAATTTTACACAATAAAGAGGTGATTTACTTCTATCTTTCTAGGCCTAGTTCTTTGTAAAACTAGTAAGTACATGGGAATTTGCATGCTTGAGATTTTTCCATTTTAGATGAATCCCGGCGCATGGATGAGGCATGTTGCCATTTGCTTTTGTAGATGCATTCTCATTTGTTTTGTGTGCTTTATTGCCTAGAATGCATCAGAAGTTTTGGCAAGACCCCACTTGCCTTGCAAGAAGGTGTCCTACCTCATGGATACCTTGTTGCGAGTTGAAGGGACGGAGCAAGGCCCGTTAATTGCCTTGTATCGGTTAGGTTTAGCGTAGTTAATTAAGGGTCTTGACTATTGTTCATCCTTACTCGGGACGAGTAAGGGTTTGGTTTGGGGAGATTTGATATAGTGTCATTTCACCCTACATTTTCACCCCTTTTTTTCTCGTTTTGCTTGCCTTTAACGCTCCCTAGGAGCGTTTCTACGTGTTTTACCTTCTTCTAGCATATTTCTCGCTTTTATCGTGTTTTTGTAGGTAAACCGTCAATTGAGGCGATTTCTACCTACTTTTGATCAACAAAGAAGAAGGTGAATCATTCGGAGGACCCACGGCATACCTTGGGGGCCCTGCATACCCTTGGGGGCCCTACTCGATGCGCCAAAGCCCTCCCGAGTCAAGGCAAGCGAAACCGGGAAGGAAACAACAAAGTCAAGCGAAGGAAGAAGGGAAATGAGCATCTCACGGGCGTGAAAGGCATTTCACGGTCGTGAGATGCTTTTCCAAAAAGAAGGATTTTCGTGCATTTGGTTTCACGGCCGTGAAACTCATTTCACGGTCGTGAAAGCTCAGTCACGGTCGTGAAATGCACTTCACGGTCGTGACTTGTCCGTGAAAGATGGCCTTGCTCTGCCAATTCCTTCACGACCCTGACTTGGAGTTTCACGGTCGTGAGACGTGTTTCACGACCGTGAAACCCATTTCACGGTCGTGACTTTGCCAGTCCACAAAGCTTCTCGAGGCCCATCGTTCCTTCATTTTGTAAACCTATATATAGACCCTCTCATGTAATTAAAGGGCACGAAACCCTAGATCCAAAACCCTCATATAATTAGTGTTTAATCTTGTATTAATCTTCTATAATTAAGCAAATTAGTCGGTTAATTAGTGATTTCGACTTGGTTTAGTGTATGAACTCGGGTTATATTCAAAGATTTGTGACGAAATCTTGGTATTTATATCAAAGTTCTAATCTTTCTCCAAGTTGGTATAATTTCTCTACTTAATCTTGCCTTTAATTAAGTTTTCATTTCGATTATTGTTATCTACTTATTGTTAATTAGAAATGTTTAATGTTATTGTTGATTTCCTTTTGCAATCTTTAGTAAATGTTGAATTTCCCTTGGGTATGATTGAGTAGTGCTTAATCTAGGATTAGTCGGGGATAATGGGTTTTAATGAGGGTTAATCTTTGTTGGTTTGGTTGATTTGTTGATTAATTGTCTTTCTTCCAACTTTTGCATACCATATGTTTGATGAAATGCTTGCTTGACAAACTTGCATGATTCATGTTTATCTTACATTTCCGTAAGATCGATAGCCTCGGAATATGTTAGGATTTGCATATAGTTGGTATATCGACCGTGTGTACGCGAGAGCTAGCTTGGTTCGGTATATGGGAGGGATTGTAAGAACGAGAGCCTCAATCCACCGCGCCCAAGTTTGACTACCCATTAACAATGAACCCGACTCACTAGAACCCAAATTACCCATTTGAACCCACCGATCCTAGACCTTTCTTTTATTGATTCTTATTTGATTATCTTCCTCGTCTTAGACTCCTTTCGTCGTTTTTAATTGCTTTTTAATTGTTGTTATATTAGTCTAGTTAACAAACCCAAATCCATAATTACTTTGTGACTTGCAAGAGACTCTAGTAAACTTTTAGATCACTTCTAAGCAACAACCGTCCCTGAGATCGACATCCTTACTTCACAACTATTTTCACTACATCACAACGTTTTAGGCACTACCGCGCTCCACTACAATCAAGTCAATTTGGTAACCCAAAGCCGACTGTAAGTTTGTAACTGATATATACCTTACCTGAAATATACCCGACCCATATATAATATTTTATCCGAACCCAAAATGATCGAATCTAACCTGTTACTTTAACTCGTTTGATAGGTCTCTAGTTATCTTTTCAATTCAAACTTTCATACAAAATTACGTACACAATCAATCAATCATTGTTAGACTTGGCAAAAGCAACCCGACCCGAATGATCGACCCGAAAATGCTGACCCGAGATGTGAAGTCTAACAATGAGTTGTAATTCGGGTTAACTTCGCATCTCGGGTCGATCATTCGGATCGGGTCATTTTCGGGTGGCTATAGTTATGGGTCATGAAAGCTCGGGTGGAGTTATTAAACATAAAAAGGAAAGATAACGAATCCTCGTGGAATTATTACTGAAAGGGTTTTTTGTCAAACACAACCTTTAAAAAACTTTTTCTTCCAAACACAACCTTTAAAAAAATTATTTATGAAACACAACCTTTAATAACCATTTTATGTCCAAACACGACAATTTGGTCGGACTTTGACCAACTTAAATGATTTCCGGTGATGAGTCAGCATTGTCTTAGCTTCTCACGTGTGAACTGTGAACTTTTTATCCTTCATTTCCCTCCATTATACTTCCCTCTCCTTTTCAATTTCCCTCCATTTATCTATCAACCCCATTCCCCTTCTATTTAATACCCAATAAACATTCTTTCTCTCCCTACCTTCATCTTTCTCACCTTTAAACCCAACCCCTTTAAAATTGTTCTTCATTAATAATGTCTAGCAGCAGCTCACTTTCTTCGTCAACAACTCCGCTCCTCAAATGTCGATGTGGAATTCCCGCCTCTTTGAAAACTTCTATGACGGAAAGAAATCCAGGTAGAAGGTTTCTAACATGTAAGTTTTATCACCCGGAAACCGGAATGCGTGGTTGCAACTACTTCAAGTGGGTTGTCAATCCCATGAATGAAGTTGAGGGTTTGAAGTCGGAAATTGCGGAACAAAAAATCAGATTGGAGCGATTAGAAGACCAAAAGTGTTATTGTGAGGCTAAAATTGAGGAAATGACTATGGAATTGAAGCTTCTAAGGAAGAAAAATAAAAAGATGAATTTGATATTAAAAGCTCTTATTGTCATTGTAATTTTTCTTCTTTATAAGGGGGTTTAGTAGTTGATTATTCATGTACTAAACTCTTCTATGTAATGTGCTTAACTATGTACTTTGATTATCAAATTAATCAAAAGTTCTCTTTGGATTAAGACAACAATAATCTTTTTGAATACTTGTTCAGGAAATACTTGTTCCATTAACAATTCATACTTGTTCAGGAAATACATTACCAATTCAGTTTGACAAAACACAAAATACTAACTGCTTAAAAACAGTTGTACATACATAGGATATATTTCAGACCATACATTAGCAAGGATTCTCATTACAAACACAAAATACTAACTGCTACAATAACTAAATACTAACACAAAAGCTTGCAGCAAGGCATTCAGTTGGGACTGACATTGGCTTGGCTTGATTGAGGTTGACTACTTGTGCATGGAATCTCTTGAAATGCAGATTGTCCTTAAGTTAGGAATAATACTAAACAATCCAGAAAGCACACACTAACTAATTGAAAGAATAATTAACTAATCAATTCATAATAAAACAAAATTGAATTAGGAATAATTAACTAATCAATTAAAAAAGCAAACACTAACTTACTTTAGAGAATAATTAACTAATCAATTCATAATAAAAACAAAATTGATTTAGGAAGAATTAACTAATCAATTCAAAAAGTAAACTCTAACTTACCTTTTAAGCAAAAACCCCCAATTCGCAAATCTCCCCAATCAGCAACAACCCCTAATTAGGTTTCTTTCGATAATTCACAATAATGATATGGATTAAGTTGATTAATTGTTTAGTATTCAAGGATTATGAAAAAAGAAAGAGGTGAAAGATAAGAGTTACATTGAGTGAAAAGAAAGAGATGAAAGGGTGAAAATGAAGAATGAGGTGAATAAGAATAGTGAAAGTGAAAAGGAAGAGATAGGGAAATGAAGGATAAAAGGTTCACACGTGAGAAGCTAAGCAATGCTGACTCATCACCGGAAATCATTTAAGTTGGTCAAAGTCCGACCAAATTGTCGTGTTTGGACATAAAATGGTTATTAAAGGTTGTGTTTCATAAATAGTTTTTTTAAAGGTTGTGTTTGGAAGAAAAAGTTTTTTAAAGGTTGTGTTTGACAAAAAACCCTTACTGAAATCAACAAATGACTGCCCCTGCACATATGCACTTCGTTGAACCTTTTAATATATCCCTGAAGATATTGATAACTAATTACGAAATCAAGGAACCTTAAACGAAAAACGCGTAACTTAAGGATGGAGGCCTAAACACTAATGACACGACATTGTTAATGATGCAATCCCGTGTTGAGTACTTAATCTGGACAGTTTATCAGCGAATATTAATTACTCTCCCCGTCTCAATCATTTATTTGCATTTGATTAAAATATTTCTTGCAAATAATATAAAAGACAAACGAATAAATAGTTTAGAGTGAGTTATTTTGACTTGAATCCAAGCTCACAAATGTAAGAATCACCGTGAATCCGGTCTATTTCGTGGATTTGAGTTCGGGCAACAATTTACATGTATGTTATCACGCTTCTGATCTTTTCCCGTAATACAAGTTGTAGGAGGCTCCAAAATCAACGGAAATATGAATGAGATGTATAAGTGAGAATTCATCAGGCAGCTCGCTAAAACGAGAGTTAAGTACATAGATATGTAGTATAGGCCATTACATTTGTCCAAGTTTGTGTGGAGAAATCAAAGTATCCCTAGGTACGTACACCATCAAATATCGGTGCAACCGACAACCTGTGTCTCAAGTTGACATTAACCATGCGCAAACAAACAAAAAAAATCCCACCGTGAACATGAAATTATACCTAAGATATCTTCTATATACAGAGTAACTCGTAACTTATTCACTTTCGTAATCTTCATCGTCTCCGAAGGTAAATACAGAAGCATCAGCAGCCACGACTTTAAAATCACTTCCTCCCTCGGAGTTCGGATCTTTGGGAGCCATCCCAGATTCGACTTTCAATGGTGTGGGACCCCCTTTAACCACAGATGTCTTTTCCAATTCATGGGTCAAATCTTCTACCTTGGGCCCTGAAGTAGTATTAGTTTTAGAAGGTGGGGGAGTGGAATTAGTAGCAGCCTGAGGTTTTCTGCTTCTTGAGGAGCCTGTTTCATTGGCATCCTCATCTGAAAAAACATCGTCTTTGCCTTGTTCGCTTTGAGGCTGATCCCCAGATCCTTTGCTAGGATTTGGGCTGGACGAGGCCTCATTTTCTGGTGGCGAGTTAGCAGCTGAATTTTCGTTTGGGTATTGGTCTTCAGATTCTGGTGGGAGTTGTGTTGCAGGAATATCATCATAGTCAACAAGGACTATCTCAACTTGGAATCCAGGGGAAGGTAGCTTTCTCTGAGCAAGGCATAGAAGTCAAGAATATACAAACTTTGATTTTAAATATCGACTAATTCTCTCCCTTCAAAACAATTTCAAGCACATCACTGAACTAGTGTTTAATGATATAGATATACATGAGACATGGTTATGCTTACTTTATCAAACCCGTCCATATCACTAGTGTTCAAGGTCTTCCGATTTTCTACCATTGTTGTATTCAACCAACTGGAGTAATATTGCAAACAAATATAAAGTTAAGAACTTGACTTTAGTTCCTACAAAAGAAAAATGACGTTAAATTAAAAAGATAGAGTGCCATACAAGTAGAAGTCCCCTTGGCGGTCATGAAAATGGACTTTAAAATCACCAGCTAATTCTGTTAGTCCAGGCTCTCCTGGAAGGGCAAAAACTATTATCCCTTTCTTTGGTGCACTAAACCAGAAATCTTCAGGCTGGAATGAAAAGTTGAGAAGTAGTAGTATGTTAACAGATGAAAGATTCAATGCACAAAATCTTCATCTATCGAATTTAATTAAATAACCCACCGTTAGATCCTTGGTTCTTGGATGCTTTTTAGTAGAGAACAGAACACCTGTAGAAAAAGCAGGATCAAATGTTTGAACAGGTGAACTAAAATCCGTGGAAAGGGAACTAAACCAAAAAGCTGTTCTCCAGATCAAGCTTCAAAGATAATAAGTAATAAATGGTCATTATAAAGCATACGCCAAACAGCCCTAGTGTGCTAAATGCGTGCACGCTCACACGTGCACGTGTGCTCGTACACACAAATTTCCTCCCCAAACACACCGATGGCGGTTGGGGGAGGACGTGAATCACATAATAATCACAGCAGAGATCATTGTGCACAGCACATAAGGCAAACCCTATATTCTTGCAACGTAAAGATCTAACAGAAAAGGTAAATATTGTGGATGACTGATCATGCGTTTTTTTTTTTGTGAAATGCTGGGTAGCAGCCATTCGTCGATGCAATTCCTAATGCAATTTTCATATTGGGTCACTCAAAAACAGCCTCTTTCAAGGCTCAACCACCACCTCCAAGCTCGGATGATGATGTTGTTGGGTCATTAAGAAACAATCTCTCTCGAGTCTCAACCCCCACCCATTGTTTAAAATCGCAGTATGAGTCACGGAAACGATGTCCCAGAATCGTCTTCGGCTCTGCTATTGCGGTCCGGGTCGAGGTTATCATGGTGACACTTACTTTAAAAGCTTTTGTAGATCTTTTATTTGTATTGTCTATTTATTAGGAGTATCAAATAATTCATTTAAAAAAATATTATATAGTACAACGTTTTAGTGCCTTTCTTTACAAAGTTGGCCGGTACAAGTCACAACTGGGTCATCTCGGGTTCTTCGTGGGACGAGTTGGCTGATATACGAAAGAAATTGGTCGTCTCGACCAATTTTTTTTCCTATTTTTTATTTACCTGATACATATTGGGATATCTCGTATCGGTGGCCTTCACAACTGATCTCGGGAGATACGAAACGTATCTGAGATTTTAAACCATGCCCCCACCCCCAAGCGCGGTGATTGTTGTCAATGTTGTTAGGTCATTCAGAAACAGCCTCTCTCAAGTCTCAATCCCACCCCCACCCACTCGTAGGCATGGGTAATGATGTTGCTGGACAAAACATCATCACGTCTCAAGTCCAAACATCGCACAATTAACTACAATCAGTTGTACATCATATAGACATCAGGATTCAGGAGTAACAAAGAATTCTTTTTTTCTTGGTCAGGGCATCTATTTTTGTTTGTCAAAGCCCATACATATAACAAGTGAGAATTGAAATGACTGACACACAAGTGAAATACAAATACAAATGTAATCAGTTCAAAGTGCTAAATGGCTAGCAAAAAATGGAAACAGAAGGGACAACTGTGGATCATACCATTGTGATCAGAGACAGTTATGTGGGGTCTAATCCAGGAAGGACATATGTGAAGTCGAAATCCTCTAAGCATGCACCTGGAAGTAACAGACAGAGACCAAACTTTTAGCAGAGAAGCACCAATTTGTCCAAAGAAAACATTATCAAATTTTATGTGCAACATGCTATACCTACGCCCAGGTTGGTTCTCTCCATTGAAGTTCGTTAAAACTCGTTCAAAATACTTGACATATCTCTGAAGAGCGAGAAGATGAAATAGAGTTTGAATACCTTTAAATGGAAGACAGCACTCAAAAACAATTCAAACTGAAAGCAAATAACTAACAATCTGACTAGGTAGAACAAGCGCCTTTCCATCAATACATCTTTTCTGATTATATGAATCAATGGACTCCTCAGCAGTTGGGAAGAACTGTAGACAGATTGCAAAATGATCAGTATTGTAACAGCTTATATTAGACTTCAACAAAGAACAGAGAGGAAAGATTGAACAAATTAAAGGGTAAACACAAGTGCCATCTCAAGTCTCACCTTCAAGTATAAAAGAAGACTGGTAATCATCAACCCTGTTCGGGCCATTCCAGCTTTACAATGCACAACCACAACATTTTCAATATCCTCCTTCAACCATGAGTACGCACTTTGACAGAACAGTGTAATGAGGTGAATAGGTGGGCAATTGTGGTCATCAAACGGGAAACTAGCAACCTGCATTAGATATAAAAATGTTTCAAAATGGTGCATATATGGATGATGAGTCCCAAAACCCCCTACAACCATAATTATCAACGTGTAACATCAATTTACAACTGTAGGACTTTAGTCAGCCAAAAGTAGTCACACGTAACATAAGCACATATTTTATAATTTTAAGGAAACATTACTCAAAAAAAGAATATTAAGGAAGCAAGGAAGAAAACAAGAATATCTATGAGGAACGGAGGTTTAAGATATGAAACGGAGAACTAAAGTTAGAAAGATGTGATCTATCAATTCTTTTCTAAAAACACTATTGAATTTGATCACCTTCAACTTACCTCGAAAAACAACATAGTTGATTATATTAAGTCCAGCACCAAAACTTTACTTTAAGTCTTCAATGATTAGTTACAAACTCAGATGTAAAACTGCAACATGGCTGTAAACTCTAGATACCAAGAGCCGGACATATGGTCACATGAAGCTATGAACTCATTGAGCACTTAGTTTTAAAAGGTAACGTTGAGGAAAGAGGGCTCGTGGCAACGAGGGCCTGTCGTGATGAGGCACAAGGTAAAAGGAATGTGGCAAAAAGAAGGGCATAAAAAATGAACTAGCAGAAGAAAAATATGGAAATTAAATGGTAATGTGCCTCGCATGACGCGTACTGCTTCCTATTTACAAGGCACTTTGAAGGTTCTGCTCACTGAGTCTAGGGCTTAAGCACGCTTTAAGGGCACTTTGCTGAACTAAGATTAAGGAGGACCAGAATGAAAAAATAAATTTTAAAATATTGCAGCTCATGATCAATACTAATAAATAGATCAGGATAAACAGAGAATCTTAGCAAATGAGCACACGTGTACAGCATGAGTCCGTACTTAGCATTTAGCAGAAAACTGAAAAGGTAAACAGGCGATAATTGCACACCTTTCCTTCAAAAAGTGAGGCATCATACAATCTTTCAGAACAAAGATTGTAAACCTTGTACTTGTCCTGCATGGCAAAAGTCATGTCAAGCCATGTCAAAAAAACTGTCAAAAAAAACATATAGATGGTCATTGTGGGAAGATAAAAGACTTAAGATAGCAATTACCTTATGATGACTTTCTAAGAAACTAATTACTTCCTCCATGTGGTTACGGTAGATACCCTGCGTTATGTTGTCAATTGCAGGAATTAAGTGCAAAACCTAGAACTATTTCAAAGAGACTGCAATAATCCAAAGAAGATTACCTCTACATATCCAAAGAACCCTGAACTCATATCACCAGCAGGGAATCCCATAGCAAGTATGTTTTCAGTGATGTAAGTCAAATCTAAATCATAACCATCTTCCTGAAAATGAAAGGATTACAAAACCTCCTAAGAGACAACATATGTCATATTTAGACAACAAATTATGTATTTATATAATTATATCCGTCTCCCTATCCAGTAAAGCTAACAAGACCAAAATTATAGGACCCCCCTCACCAAAGAAAGAACGCAGCCACTGTAGCAGGTTCTTTCGAGAGCTACTTGTAGTAACTTTCATTTTCTTGACTAGGTTTGCAACTGCAAAGGTACAACTTTTACCCAACGGTCCCAACTACAACTCTACCTACGTAGATGAAATTTATGAACTAAGCATTCCGTCATATGAAGTAGGATTCTGCAACTCCCAACAAGACCATTTAGACAGTGGCACACAAGAGGAAGACTTCTTAAGACATGCCAATAGTCGAGTTCATAGTGTCAAAGTCTCAAAGAGATATGCTAATAATGAGTTCATAACACGAGAGCATGAAAGAAAAGGTATGTCACCTGATATCTTCGCTTATTTTGAGAAACAACATGCCTAGCCTTGACAGTCACAGCTCTTACAGCGCTTTTAGATGAATCAACAAACCCTTTTGCAATACTTTCAAATAAATTTGACTGTGAAGACTCCCCATCAGCAGTTGGTTCTGGTGTTTGATCTTTAGGAGACAATCGCATTGATAAACTGTTGGTAAATCTTGCAAAAGCCGACTTCCCAGAATTCCCATCAGGTGAATCCTCTTGTCCTCCCGACAAAGGTTGTGGAATTTTCAAGTTCTTTGCCCATGAAGACAACCCCGAGAATGGTTGCTTGGAGGATGCCTCACTTGAAGTGCTATTTAATGTCGCACCAGCTGGGGCAGTAGGCAGTATGTCTGACGCTACGGCAGCAGGGGCAGTCGATGGGTTCCGAGACTCAGTATCCATCTTAATCACAACTTGATTCGGGGCTCAAACTCATACATAGAACTACGATGACTCAAAAAGCAAACAGCACCAGAATCTACTACATTGAAAAGGATATAACAGCAAAATGAGTATGTCTTTTGAACTGATATAACTTAACTTTCAGTCTGACTGCGTTGCTCACGCTTTATGTTACTCCTCGTAAAATTTAAACGTTCATTGATAGTACACAAATTTCACAGTGAATAGAGGGCAATAATTTATCGAAACGCAGGAAAACTACAACATATAGTCCTCTACCATTACCATACCCTCAGAAACCTGAAGGTACAATTGCCAAGCTCTAGTGTATGTATCGTATCCGTTTTGGTGCTACCTAGTTTATTGACAGTACTCCGTAATAAATAAGTGTTTAACCAATAAAAGCGACGTCTAAAACACGAACGAAAATTAAAACAGCAAGAATTATGACAACCTCAAAAAGAAAAAAAAACAGAAGAAATGAAGAATAAAGGCAAACGTGTGATTAGTTGTTGGAGAAAACTATGATACAAAATTGAAAACAAACAGATTGTAGGGAAGATTAAGAGGATGAGAAAGTGATAAGAAATCCAACAATTAGAAAAATAAGATGATGAAATAATGAGATACCTTTGATAATTTAAATAATTATTGAAGAGCAATCGAGGACGATGAGGAATCAAGTATTTTGGGGATTTGTATGCTTATTGATTATGATACAGTCAGGTGACTCGGGTTACAGTTGCTTCCGCTTGTCAAACATTTTTTGGGCCGTGTCTCACTTTCAACAGTAGCATCGCCGAATACTCACGGTTCAAAAACACGTTACTACATTTGGGCACATATGTAACTAGACATTGCAAATGGGGTATCAAGCATGTCTATTTATACTACTCACATGATAAGCATGCTCATATACCTTGCATGCCTTGATGCTACACTTGACATATTGCCTAAGACACTTATGTAGCCTACTTATCTTACACCTATTACACACTTATTTATCTTACACCTAGCATACACCTACTTTTCATAATTACCGTAATGGTAATTTTATTTATTTATGCTTATGGTAATTTTGCTTAACTATTTACATCTCTTTGTCTTCATTCTAACCAGGTCCCCGGGTCGGGTTTAGGCTGGGTTAGTTCGTATCGGTTCAATTTCAGTTTTGCAAAATTTTAGGGCCAGGTCATTATGAGTTTGAGTCATTTTCGGATCATTTATAATTAAGCTGTTTATGGATAATAATCAAAGTGCAATAATAGACATTCGGGCATGGTTATATTTGGTCTGGTTAATTAAGGTTCGATTTAAGCTCGAGTCTTGAGTTAGGGTGTCGGGTCGGATACCGACCGGGTTATCTGGGTAGGGTCATTCAGACCGGGTTAATTTTGTCAAGTCTATATCTAACTAGAAGTGGCACTCGGGTCGTTGGGTTTAGGTGAAATCTGCTCAGATCGGGTTTAGGCCAAGTCTGCTTGAGTCGGGTCATGTCGGGTTCAGGTCCTATGGGTCATGATTAGACCTAGGTCGGGTTGGGGTTGCTTACGGAGTTACGGGTAGGGTATGTCAGGTCAATTCCTAACTCAGGTTCAGGTCGGGTCGGTCTCACAATGTGAGGCTGTGACAACCCTCACGAATGCGGAAATATAAAACATACAATCATGTGAAGTATAAAGCGGAAATATGATAGTTTTTAAAAACTTTTATACATGCAAGATAGAAATACGAGGAATGTCAGTAATTACAAACCAAATATAAAATACTACAAGAGACGTAGTCTCTCAAAATGTTAACACAAGATTCGAGTTGAAGAATGTTGGAGCTAGTGTCCTCCAGTTAGTGCAATAACATAAATAAATCTCTGTAGGTTCACAGGGTATACTTTGTATAATAATCAGTTGATTAACGTTTATCAATAACGGTTGGCTTGCTAGATAAGTTTGACGTTATTGTCATACAGATGGCGGTGATCAACTGGTCCCTAAAAGTCACACCTATAGGATGTGTTTGAGAGATGTGATTATTTGAGAAAATAATCATATTGATACCCTATTATATGACTAAAAGGTTAGTCAGTGTATTGACTAAAAGGTTAGTCAATGTGATGATGAGACGAAAGTTAGCTGAGACGAATTAACTGTAATTCGTAAAATTGAATATAAAAAGTTATATTTAATTATAGTATATAATGTAAGCTAATTAAACATAAACCGTTATAATTAATTGGCAAATTATAAATATACGGATATTTATAATTAATGACGGATTATAATGTCGGTCCATGTAAAACGACGATTATAAGATATTACATTATATTGGAAGCTAAAATGACCGAAACACGGTATTCAGATACACTCGGGTTTTCGGGTCAATGGGTAGTTATTTGAGGAGACTAAATCTCCTCATATAAAAACAAAAGTTGCCGTGAGAATGAAAGAGAGGAGAATAGAAAATTCAGATTTTCAACTTTCTGACCTAACCTAATTCTCACACAGCCTCCATCTGATATTCATCACAACAGACAAAAGTTCACAGTAACTTTTGACATAAACACAAATCAAAAGTTAACAGTAATTTTTGATAACTTCTAGCAACACAAGGGTATTTCTCGGAGCATCTTGGGTGCAACGATTAGGAGGATATCTACCTTGATATCTCTGTTCTTTACGCCGATTGCTAGGACCGAAGGTTGATTTCTAAACCTTTTCTTTGTTTTCGTTTATGACTCGATAATCAAATTATTACTTTTCGTTATAATCCTATTATAATTGTATTGTGGTAATACCGATTTCCCACAAGTGGTATCAGAGCATAGGCCACGAAATTGTTTTAATTTGATTTCATAAACCGAAACTGTTTATGCCGCTGTGTGTTTGACTCGATCGAGGACTTTAGTGTCTCGATCGAGCTGTTTTTGTGAGATTTTGGTCGATCGAGTCTTCGTATTCACTCGATCGAGCTGTTTTCTAAATGTGTTGGTCGATCGAGTACTTAATGTTGCTCGATCGAGCAGTTTTGCTGAAATGCTTGGTCGATCGAGGGATTTGTTGATCGATCGAGCAGTTTGCTCAAAAGTTTTTGGTCGATCGAGTGTTTTTATACTCGATCGTGGTCCCTGTTTGTCGACTAGGAAGAATTAATCGTATTTCCTTTCGTATTCGTTTTCATTTAGATTTATTTTGTCATTTTAATCTGTTAAAATAACATAGAATAGATTTGTAGATGTTTTAATTTAATAAAGATTAGATTAAAATGAAAATGAAAATGATGTTGAATGAGTTTATCATATGAAAGGATATTATTTTTCCCTATTTTGTCGATAAGGACCGTATTGCTTGAAAATTTTTGCTGAAAATTTTTTTTTTTTGAAAAATTTCTGTTTTTCATGTTCAAGTGTTTGGCCTTTAATTGTACATCGTTCGGATTTTGTATAATTAATGTGAATCGGTTCACATATGCTTAATATCTTACATTTTAAAGCAGTTTGAAATGTAAAGGATAGTTCATTTTATCAGTAAAATGAATCGAGATTGTAATTGATGTGGGTAATTACAGAATTACCACATAATTATAATCTATGTGAAAGGGTGGTTTGGATAATAAAACATCGTAATAACTGTATTATGTCTGGTATGTTTTATTTTAGTTGATGCTTTTATATTGTTATTGGGAATGTTTGAATGAATTTTTAATGTATTTTACAATCAGTTGTAACTTAGTGTGACCTTAGTAGATTGTGTTACCGTAATGATGGTAACATAGTCTTGGATGTATTTTGAGATCTCGAATCTCCATTATTTTTAGTTCTGGGTTTTGAAATTAGTTTGTAATAAATAGGTTATATGTAATTTTATTTATTGTAATTTCAAAGAAGACTTAAGATGGAGATTGGAGCTCACTCCCGCTGCATGGATCAAGAAGGGTGATAAAGTCAAGCTTCGAGGGTCAAATCTGTTGGATTCCGAGTTGTATTTTATTCTTTTTGGTAGGATAGGCCACACTAGGACATGTTTTTTCTTTTACATTTTTCATTCTCGTTTTTCTTTCCTTCTCATGATAGATAATTGCATCATATTCCGCCTAAACCAAACCACCTGATAAAATGCATGTAAAATGATTCATATAGGTTGAATATTTTAATCATAGACATACGGATGTCACTCGCTTTTAGGGCCATCACCTTAGTTAAATCATTCTCGAGTTGCTAGACATTCGTTCACTTAAAATGAATTTAAGTTAAGATGATGGGACCTTCCCCTATAAATTCAAATTGAGACTAGTCTTTATAGGGAAAACTACTATGAGCCCCTTCTTCGTCGGAAGTCATAATATGACCCCTTCTACGTTGGGTAAGTAGTGAGTATTGACCTATTTTATCTCAACATTATAGTACGAGTAATATCTCGTGATTATGATGGACTAAAGATAGAATTTACAGAAATTTATCGACCAGGAATTCGAAAAGTAGAATTAGCCAAGAGGTTGGCTTATCAATTTACAGAAATTGAGTCTTGGGATCATTTATATAATTCTTGAGGGAGGTCAATTGTATAAATGCACGAGTCATCGAATTAATCAGTTTTTCATTAGACTCAAATTTAAAACGATGAAACTTATCATATTTATTTTTCCCACAGTCAAATATTCAGATATAAACTGCTAATAACATATGGCTGGCCATACTGATGACCCAATGCCAAGTGCCACGCTCGGACGTGAGTCCTGGCTTAAGATGTTCATGGACACTATGAATCAGTCAACGCGACTGAAGAATAACGGGTCCAACTTTGCGGACTGGGAGGCGGCATTACGGAATGCTGCCATTGCTGACGGTAAGCTCAAGTACTTGACTGAGCCACTACCGCCAAACCCAGGCCCCAATGCAGGAGCAAATGAATCATTTGCTTATAGTGATTTCGTAATGGAGGCGGGTGCGATAAAGAACGTACTCATCTTTTCAATGGAATCAAATTTGCAAAGGCGATTCATTGCCCAAGGTGCAAACAAGATTTTCACCACGCTCTCTAACGAGTTCTCGAAAGCTCCGAGGATCGTTAGCTATGAGCATACCTGTCGCTTCTTTGAAACGAAACTCCAGAAGGGCCAAGCAGTTAGCCCACACATTCTTGACATGATTGAGAATGTCGAGAAACTGGAGGCACTTGGTTGCAAAATCGATGAGAAGATCGTCATAGACCGCGTTCTTCATTCACTTCATGATGGATTTGCCCTTTTAAGGGCAAATTACTATATGAATGATATGAAGAAGAGTCTTCATCAGCTCCACTCACTCCTTGTACAGACAGAGTGTGATCTGAAATTGAGTGGGAGTCTGAAACAGGACGTTCTCATGATTGGCAACAAGGGCAATGGTAAGGGCAAGGCTAAGGCTAACCTAGCTGTAGGGAAGCCGAAATTCAAAAAGCCAGGGCAAGGCAAGAGTGGGCCTGGTGAGTCTAGCGGTAGCTCACAAGGCAAGACAAAGAGCGATGAAGGTAACGTGGAGTGCCAACATTGCCACAAGCTTGGGCATTGGAGGAGGAACTGCCTCGTGTACCGAGATGACATTAAAGCAGGCCGCGTCTCTCCTGTTGGTATGTCTTCTTCTTTTATTCATATGATTGAGATCAACCATGCAAGTTTCGGAACTTGGGTACTAGATACTGGTTGTGGTTCTCATTTGTGTAATTATTTGCAGAGCCTAAGAAGCATCACAACTCTCGCAAAGGGTGATGTGGACCTGCGGGTGGGGAATGGAGCTAGAGTTGCTGCCGTTTCAGTGGGAACATATGTAATCCAACTCCCTAGTGGTTTTGAGTTATTTCTGAATAACTGTTACTATGTACCTAGTTTATCTAAGAACATT
>JAIUZE010003669.1:0-19127 GCA_022085475.1 Heliosperma pusillum
TCTGTAACTCGAGGCTATACCACAAGGTAGGAAAACATCCTAGTTCCTAGACTGATCAGACCTAGCGACAACAGCTATTCCATTCCCCGTCCCATGACCAAAAGTACATGAGAATCTCTACTAGGCGACCCCCTAAGCAGAGTTGGCTAGTACTTAAGCTTGCTCCATTCCCAAAGTGGAAGCAGTTAGGCGCCAGCCCCAGCTTGCTATAAACCCACCAAGCCGGAAACACAAAAGCTATCAAGCCATGAACATATACTCGTTAAAGATAGTAAGGCCTATCAATGTCATGGTCCAAGGTGCTCATTTAGAATTAGAATGGTCAAGACGCCATATAATCATAATTCTCTATGAGTACTTAGTCAACATGACATATATCATACAATTAAACAGTCACGGAAAAACTTTCTATCATGTGACTAATTGCATATAAATCATATTCAAATATCATATCGCCTCATATCTACTAAGGCTCATTTATTCATTCATTAAATAAAACCTTACCTGAAGACAAATCCCCGACCCGAGTCCCGCGACGGGTCATCAGTCAAAACGGGGCTGACTAGATCTTAGTTTGACCAAACCCGTTTGGTCAAACGGGCTAGAAACAGAGTCTTTACCCTTTAGACTTGAACATAAAATCATCATATTCAATTCATGCTATTTTATTCCAACTTCTAACATGTGAATTATTAAATCTTACGAAAACCCGTTTGACTTAAAGGATATCAAATTAAACTACATTCTCGTATTATAATTTCTAACATGTGAGAAATATTAACATTATGAAAAACCGTTTAATTAAATAATTTACTTATTAAAATTTCCCACTTGCTAAATATTACAAAACATAATATAATAATAACGATAAACTCAAAAACCGTCACAAGTCCAAAGGGACTCACGGGTCATGGGCTGGACCGGGATTGAACCGGGCCTGGACTGGGCCCACGGGCCTGGTTTTGGCCGGTTTTGGTCAACAAATTCTAAAATCGTTTCTTAATATTTCCCGCATGCTTAACATATTTAAAACCCGTCAAAACAACAACAAAACAATCAAGTATCGACACAAGCCCAAAGGCCAAATCACGGACCAACCCAGACCGGGCCTGAACCGGCCTGGACCGGCCTGAACCGGGTCTGGTTCTTGGCCACCACACACGGCCACCACCATAGAACAACCCCAAATTATTTCTAACATGTTTTAATTAACAACCATCCATTTTAACAACCAATTCAACCATCATTCATACTAAAATTATGATTATGAACAAATCATCCAACATGTCAAAAACACTAAATATGTTAAAAATTCATAAAACTTAATAATAATAACAACCTAGCATGTTACTACTTAAAACCGTAAATAATAAAAACAACAACAAAAACATATGTGACATTAATTCGTCGAGTAACTCGGTAATCGTTACCTTAGCTAGCACAAAACCAAGTAGCACCAAAATAAGAACTAAAAACCCGTCTACTAATCTTCTTCTAAAATATACGAGTCACCAAACTCGTCTTCATAATCTTCTCCTATAAGAAATGACAAAAATAACATTATTAGAATTAAAACTTGATTTCAACATTTAAAGTGTTGAAAACGATTTTGTCGGAATTGAAAATAAAATGTACATGGAGATGAAGAGCGGAGAGGAGACTCTAGAAATATAAGTTAGGACGGATTTGGCCAAGTAACGAAGGTTTTGTGACGATTTTGCTCAAGAACGATCAAGAACGATCAAGAACACGAAGAACGATTATGATTATATTAAAGAAGGTATTAAGTTGATTTAATGTAAAATAAAAAGATAATTAGTGAGTAAGAGGGGGAAGGTTTGGGCCGTGTAAATATAGGGATTTACGGGAGTCGGGTTTTGAACTTGTTGTTACGGAATTAACTCGGGTTTTATAAATATTTTAGATGTTATAGAAATATCTAGATATTATTAGATATTAGTTTAATCAAATATCTAGATATTATTAGATATTATGTTAGTTTAATCATAAGAAATAAAATATCTAATCCTAAGAGAACAAGGGCAAGAGGCGTGTGAAGTAGGAGGAAATCGGGTCTGTTTTTAAGCGATTTGTTTTAAGTTGACAGATCGATAGAGTTACAAATATCTTAGATATTTGTATTAGTTTAATCAAAGAAATCAAAAGATCTCAAATGAGGGAAAAAGGGTGCTTTGGGCGTGTGGCACCTGTAGGAGTCGGGTTTCGGGTTTGTTTCGGGATTTAAGTTGACTCGAGAATAGTTAAATGACGTTCGGGTTTAAACCGTAAAACCTTCTCTTTAATTCCGAATAAATTCAAAATAATTATATTAAATTATCATAAATTCAAATAAATCGTAATAAATTAAAATAAATTAAATTTATTATTTTTCAAATATAATTTCGGTCTTTCAAATTACGGGTTGTTACATAATTGATAATATAATGTGATGTTCATTTTAATTTAGTTATTTAAAGTATTTGATTATTACCGAGTAATACTAGAATTCAACACGTAACACTATCTACCAATAGGTTCTAGCTTTGATTCCTCACCCCTTATTTTCCTGCGACTAAGTATGTGTTTCGTTAGACCAATCTTAAAAAAACTATATGGAATATTTTGTAATATAATTAGATATTAATAAAATTAAATAATGTAAGTTAGGCTTTGTTGGCTAAAATAATAGTTTATATAGTCGTTTAAATGTCCATCGTGAAAATGGCCGCCTCTTCTTCAGCCGATAACATGGAGCAAAATTTAATACTACTATATTTGTTATCGTCTCTTTTCCGCCTTAGGGACCTTCTTTATCTGCTAGGGGAATAAAATTTGAATAATTCTGTTTTACACAAAATATTACGTTAAATCACGTAATAAATTGTCATAATAACTTTTATTAGAAATTTAGATATATATGTATATGGGTATGGGTATATATAGAGTGTCTTAATATTGATATGATTAGAAAATATATTATTTCGATATTCATAATATTCTCGAATAATTTATTTCCTAATCATATATCTATAATAAGATACACCAAATATACCCATTTATCTCTAATAATATCCTACAATAGTATGAAGTGACCATTACGCATATGATTTATCTCATCTGGATAACAAAAAAATGTTTTATTTTATAAATTTAATATATGAATACTGATTAGTTTAATTTGGTAAGATATCTTTTATCGACTGTGTCACACAATATACTATTGTGTGAGACTATTGAGTAAACGTTTCACTAAATTTATAAAATTTAAAATCGATACGAAAAGATCAAAACTAGGTACTAAATATGAAATATAACAACATCACAATGAAATAGTACGTAGGAAGTATAATATAATTAACTGTTTTTCCTAACATGTGCCCATTAGGCACACGTTAAGAAAACCAAAATGAAAAGAGTTAAATGTTTTTCTTTTAAATAATAGGAAAAAATTATATGTTGTTAGGATCGAGATCTTACTTTGGATAATAAGCTTACTAGACACGAATCGGTAGCATCGAATCGTAGGATTATAAGATCCCACAAATCCACTAATATAAGATACGTAATTACGTTATGAAAATATGTTAAAATCTGAAAAATATTATTATCTTCTCAAGTGCCCACTGGTAACGGTATATAATAATTTTCTATCTTAACGTTATTTATAAAATTTTACTAACAAAAAAAAGGAATATTAAAAATGTAATAAAATAAGGTTAATTACACATTGAGAAAAACTTAAGGGGTTGATTTGCTACGTTTATAAGTTAAATGGCTTAATTGCACGTCGTATCAAACTTATAGGGGTGATTTGCTATATTTTTCCATGATTTAATTTGTGCGTGGGGTAGGCTATTTCGAAAAATAGTGAGACGGAGAGGACACATGGGAAGACTGGGGAAGATCGAAATCGAACCCTAAATCTCTGATTCCATGTTAATATCTGGATACCTTATTAGGGAGGTTAGCTTTCATTCATATAAATAGGAGAAAATTACAATCGCTAAATACAATCCTACAATTATGGAGTCTGATTAGCTATATTAGGAGAGAATAATGGAACAATATTAACAAAGATTGAATACCAAATATTCACATAATATTTGTCTATATCTAACACTATGATCCTGATACATATCATCCTAATTTATTTCCAAATATTAAGCACCTAGTTTACGAGTACTATATAGCCTATATATAAGTCCAAGTATAAGACTTAACCTATCAAGCAAAAACTAGCAATTATACAATAATACCTGTATTTTCATAGTTAATTCAATCTGTATTATTGCGCAAATGGCTGCATCTTCCTCACTCGACAAATTGCTGAACCAATACGGATTCGCAAGTGTCCTCCAAATTCCGGCTCAGGTACTTTCATTGTTTGTTGAAAAGTAAAATAAAATTGTACATCACTACGGTACCGCCTCACACAAATATTTATGTAAAATCACGAGACCAATTGTCAAAAATAACCACGTAAACGTTGTTTTTAGTAATCGTCACTCGTATGAGTCATCTTATAATTTGGATATACTCCGTACAAATTTTGTGTAAAATAAGTAGTGTTATTGTAGACCAAGTAACAATTAACATAACTAGCCCCATTAAAATGTCTTTCTATATACACTAATGTCTTTGTTTTTTAATTTTATTTTATGAGTACTAACAAGTATATTTTAAGAAAAACTTTACTTTTTTTTATATTTATTCCATAAATGTAACTTATAAATTTGGTAGGACAAGATGCACAACGAGGTACTATCGTACTAAATATAAAAGTAACACATACATACGATAAAATAAATATGTCGGGATTAACATATAGAAAATAGTTTAAACGACATTGTACCCATTAACATTATAGAAATTGCTACAAATTAAAAAGTATCACATTTATTTATGCATGAAAGTAATCTTTCCATAAACTATTACGGAGTATTAAACGGTCTTTTATAAAAAAAAAATCATAAATGTATATACTAATACTTATACTCGTAATTTGTTAAATTAAATGCAGACAGGTGATGAGGACAATGCTTCAGCCCCAGTGTAAAATGACCATTACGTACGTCCATGTAAACACCAACGAATTACGTCATGAACATCGTGTAATTAGTTGGTTATTGTGTACTCGTACTAGCTTAAATAATATGAGTCTTGTGTTTCCCATCGTCATGTATCTTTATCCGTTTAATTGATAATATACTGTGATGTTCATTTTAATTTAGTTATTTAAAGTATTTGATTATTACTGAGTAATACTGGAATTCAACACATAACACTATCTACCAATAGGTTCTAGCTTTGATTCCTCACCCCCTATTTTCCTGCGACTAAGTATGTGTTTCGTTAGACCAATCTTAAAAAAACTATATGGAATATTTTGTAATATAATTAGATATTAATAAAAGTAAATAATGTAAGTTAGGCTTTGTTGGCTAAAATAATAGTTTATATAGTCGTTTAAATGTCCATCGTCAAAATGGCCGCCTCTTCTTCAGCCGATAACATGGAGCAAAATTTAATACTACTATATTTGTTATCGTCTCTTTTCCGCCTTAGGGACCTTCTTTATCTGTTAGGGGAATAAAATTTGAATAATTCTATTTTACACAAAATATTACGTTAAATCACGTAATAAATTGTCATAATAACTTTTATTAGATTTTTAGATATATATGTATATGGGTATGGGTATATAAGGAGTATCTTAATATTGATATGATTAGAAAATATATTATTACGATATTCATAATATTCTCGAATAATTTATTTCCTAATCATATATCTATAATAAGATACACCAAATATACCCATGTATCTCTAATAATATCCTACAATAGTAAGAAGTGACCATTACGCGTATGATTTATCTCATCTGGATAACAATAAATGTTTTATTTTATAAATTTAATATATGAATACTGATTAGTTTAATTTGGTAAGATATCTTTTATCGACTGTGTCACACAATATACTATTGTGTGAGACTATTGAGTAAAAGTTTCACTAAATTTATAAAATTTAAAATGGATACGAAAAGATCAAAACTAGGTACTAAATATGAAATATAACAACATCACAATGAAATAGTACGTAGGAAGTGTAATATATTAACTATTTTTCCTAACATGTGCCCATTAGGCACACGTTAAGAAAACCAAAATGAAAAGAGTTAAATGTTTTTCTTTTAAATAATAGGAAAAAATTATATGTTGTTAGGATAGAGATCTTACTTTTGGATAATAAGCTTACTAGACACGAATCGGTAGCATCGAATCGTAGGATTATAAAATCCCACAAATCCACTAATATAAGATACGTAATTACGTTATGAAAATATGTTAAAATCTGAAAATTATTATTATCTTCTCAAGTGCCCACTGGTAACGGCATATAATAATTTTCTATCTTAACGTTATTTATAAAATTTTACTAACAAAAAAAAGGAATATTAAAAATGTAATAAAATGAGGTTAATTACACATTGAGAGAAACTTAAGGGGTTGATTTGCTACGTTTATAAGTTAAATCGCTTAATTGCACGTCGTATCAAACTTATAGGGGTGATTTGCTATATTTTTCCATGGTTTAATTTGTGCGTGGGGTAGGCTATTTCGAAAAATAGTGAGACGGAGAGGACACATGGGAAGACTGGGGAAGATCGAAATCGAACCCTAAATCTCTGATTCCATGTTAATATCTGGATACCTGATTAGGGAGGTTAGCTTTCATTCATATAAATAGAAGAAAATTACAATCGGTAAATATAATCCTACAATTATGAAGTATGATTAGCTATATTAGGAGAGAATAATGGAACAATACTAACAAAGGTTGAATACGAAATATTCACAGAATATTTGTCTATATCTAACAGTATGATCCTGATACAAATCATCCTAATTTATTTCCAAATATTAAGCACCTAGTTTACGAGTACTATATAGCCTATATATAAGTCCAAGTATAAGACTTAACCTATCAAGCAAAAACTAGCAATTATACAATAAATCCTGTATTTTCATAGTTAATTCAATCTGTATTATTGCGCAAATGGTTGCATCTTCCTCACTCGACAAATTGCTGAACCAATACGGATTCGCAAGTGTCCTCCAAATTCCGGCTCAGGTACTTTCATTGTTTGTTGAAAAGTAAAATAAAATTGTACATCACTACGGCACCGCCTCACACAAATATTTATGTAAAATCACGAGACCAATTGTCAAAAATAACCACGTAAACGTTGTTTTTAGTAATCGTCACTCGTATGAGTCATCTTATAATTTGGATATACTCCGTACAAATTTTGTGTAAAATAAGTAGTGTTATTGTAGACCAAGTAACAATTAACATAACTAGCCCCATTAAAATGTCTTTCTATATACACTAATGTCTTTGTTTTTTAATTTTATTTTATGAGTACTAACAAGTATATTTTACGAAAAACTTTACTTTTTTTTATATTTATTCCATAAATGTAACTTATAAATTTGGTAGGACAAGATGCACAACGAGGTACTATCGTACTAAATATAAAAGTAACACATACATACGATAAAATAAATATGCCGGGATTAACATATAGAAAATAGTTTAAACGACATTGTACCCATTAACATTATAGAAATTGCTACAAATTAAAAAGTATCTGTGACACCCTCAAATTTGCGGAAAGAAAAAGAAATAATTTAAATACATAACGAAGGGTGTCATAAATAAAAAGGTTCATTACAAAAGAAAATGTATATTATACATAAGAATTATACAAGACGGGAGACATATCTCCCGTATAAATACGGAAATAAAAGAGTGTATAATAATATACAATCTAAGAACCGAATCTAGGTCCAAGGTAAATACTTCGCTCGCTAGCTCGTCAATGTACCCAATGTATGCATCACAAACCTGCCAACCGCATTAAATATAAACACGGAAGCCACAGTCAGTGGGGAGTAACTCCGAGTTCTCCCAGCCACGAAATGTCCAGTTTAATAAAACATGAATAACATAAAAGCAATGTATATGGAAAATACAAAACCTTAACATATATGATATGCTTTTCATGTTATGAACAATTAACTAACATATAACCTAGCATATGAAAGCTATCATGTGAAACCGTTATTAATCTATAACACGAGGTAGGGAAGCTGGTATGCTAGCTCAGAGGTTACCATTAACATGGCCATGATACACTCAAACCCTAATCAACACGTAATCATGTGAATCATTTAACAATCGGTAATCCATACTCTATCAACCTTAGCCGGCTTGCATCTCACCTTCTAATATTCATATAATCATACAAACATGAAAGACTGATACTTCTATAAACAGGCATAAGTTCTTAGGACGGCGATATACTACTTCTGTAACTCGAGGCTATACCACAAGGTAGGAAACACATCCTAGTCCTAGACTGATCAGACCTAGCGACAACAGCTATTCCGTTCCCCGTCCCATGACATAATCGTCTATGAGAAACTCTACTAGGCGACCCCCTAAGCAGAGATGGCTAGTACTTAAGCTGGCTCCCTTCCCAAAGCGGAACTCTTAGGATGCCATGCCCCGACTTGGATATAAACCCACCAAGCCGGGACACAAAAGCTATTACCCATGAACTATATACTCGTTAAAGACAGTACCTGCCTATCAATGTCATGGTCCAAGCTACTCATTTAGAATTAGAATGGTCAAGACGCCATATACTCATAATTCTCTATGGGTACTTAGTCAACACGACACCAACCATACAATAAAACAGTCACGGGAAAAACATCCTATCATGTGACTATTGCATATAAATCATAATCAAATATCATATCGCCTCATATCTACTAAGGCTAATTCATTCATTCATTAAAATAAACCTTACCTGAAGACAACTCCCCGACCCGAGTCCCGCGACGGGTCATCAGTCAAAACGGGGCTGACTAGATCTTAGTTTGACCAAACCCGTTTGGTCAAACCGGCTAGAAACAGAGTCTTTACCACATAGACTTGATCATAAAAAATCATCATATTCATTACATGTTATTTTATTAAAACTTCTAACATGTGAATTATTTAATCTTACTAAAACCCGCTTGACTTAAAGGATATCAATTTAAACTATAATCCCGTATTATAATTTCTAACATGTGAGAAATAATAATTTTATGAAAAACCTTTTTAATTAAATATTTTACTTATTAACATTTCCCACTTGCTAAATATTACAAAACACGATAAAATGGCAATAACTCAAAAACCGTCACAAGACCAAGGAAGGGACCAACGGGCTGATTTGGGCCGAGACCAAACATGGGTCTGGACTGGGCCCACGGGCTGATTTGGCTAATTTGGGCTGTTTTCATTAGAAATTCTAAAAACCGTTTCTTAATATTTTCCCGCATGCTTAACATATTTAAAACCCGTCAAAACAACAACCAAACAATCAAACATCGACACAACACCAACGGACCAAATCCGGACCAATCCAGACCGGACCAGGACCGGCCTGAACCGGCCTGAACCGGGCCTGAACCGGCCGGTTTGGGCTAGTTTTTCCGGCCATTCTACACGGTTCAAACAACCAAAATTCCAAATAAATTCTAACATGTTTTTAATTAACAACATTCATTTTTAAACATCCAATTCAACCATCATCATACAAAAATCATTATTATGAACCATCATCCAAATTCATCAAGAACACTAACATATTAAAAATACCATACTACATGAAAATCATAACCACTTATCATGTTACTAGTAAAAATCCATAAATCATAATAACATGAACAAAAACGAAAGATGAACCAAAAACAAAAGAAACAAAAGCTATGTAACATTAAATCGTCGAGTAACTCGGAATCGTTACCTTAGCTAGCAAGATCATATAGCACCAAAATAAGAAGTATAAAATAAGAAAAACCCGTCTACTAATCTTCACCCAAAATATACGAGTCACCAAACTCGTCTTCAAAATCTTCCCCTATAAGAATGACAAGAAAAACATTATTAGAACTTAAACTTGATTTTCCATAATTAAATGTTGAAAACGATTTCGTCGGATTTGAAATTAAACCGTACTTGAAGATGGAGAGCGAAGAGGAGATTCTAGAAATATAAGTTAGGACGGATTTAATTAAGAAATGAAGGTTTTATGATGATTTTGCTCAAGAACGACGAAGAACAATGAAGAACGACGAAGAACGATGAAGAACGATTAAAGAAAGTGTTAATTAGATCTTAATTTGATTTATTGTAAAATGAAAAGTTGTTAGTGAGTAAAGTGGTGAGTGAGCCGTGTGTTTATAGCCAAAAGAATGAGTCGGGTTTTGAAATTGTTGTTACGGAATTGACTCGGGTTTTATTATTATAATAAGATAATTAATTAGATATTATGTTAATTAAATCAAATATCTAGATATTATGTTATATTAATGAAAAGAAATGAAAATATCTAGTCCTATTAGAGAGGAGAGGAGCCGTGAGAAATGAGAGGAATCGGATCTGTTTTTCGAGCGATTTGCGTAATTTCAGTTGACGGATCGATAAAGTTACAAATATCTTAGATATTTGTATTAGTTTAATCGAAACAATTAAAATATCTCAAGTGAGTGGAAAACGATGACATGGGAGTGTGACTCATGCCAAAGTCGTGTTTCGATTTTGTTACGAGATTTACGATGAGTCGGGAATAGTTAAATGACGTTCGGTTAAAACCGTAAACGTTATTCTTTAATTTCCGAATAAATTCAAAATAATTATATTAAATTATGATAAATCTTAATAAATCTAAATAAAAATAAATGAAAAATATTATTTTTTTAAATAAAATTTCGGTCTTCAAACTTATGAGGCGAGTCGGGAAAAAGTCAACGGAAGTCAAAGTTGACTGAAAAGTCGAGAAAAGTCGAAGATGACTTAAAAGTCAAGAAAATTTTATGACGACTTAAAAGTCAAGAAAAGTCAATGACGACTTTTAAAAAGTCAAGAAAAGTCAAAGACGACTTAAAAGTCAAGAAAAGTCAAAGATGACTAAAAACGGGATTTTCATGAAATCTCTCATAAATTCCAAATACGAACTCGGAATTTCAAAATACGACTCGTAACAATAAATTCTATTTTAAAACTCAAGTTTTGCTGAAAAGTATTCGTAAGATATTTTACTAGAAAAATTGGGTACTTTTCGGGTTGTTACACCTCGTTCTCCATTCCGCCTTACCACCCTTGACAAAGCATTCTAGTGAACGTGAACGAGTACACTAATTTTACACATTGAGGAGGTGTTTCATCTCTATATTCTTAGGATTATTTCTTTCTAAAACTAGTAACTACATAGGGGTTTCCTTGCTTGAATCGTTTCCATTTTAGATAAATCCCGGCACATGGATGAGGCATGTTGCTATTTACTTTTGTTGATGCATTCTTAATTATTTTGTGTGCTTTATTGATTAGATCGAATGTTGATGATCATTATTTATATACATATTTTACGCTTCCCTTAGATACATATAACTCGATTTACCGTCTTTCCTTGCTTGTTTCTATGCTATTTTAGCTAGAATATCAACTATGCAGCTTCTGTTATGTTTTAATGCAGATTGGATGCATTTGGAGCTTTTTGAGTAGATATGAAGCATGGCGGAGTCGGATCGTAGAAGGTTATGCACGGAAATCGAGAACGGAAGAGAAGAAATGAAGAAAATCGAAGAAACAAGCCAAAAGAAGGGATGCTCGACCGAGCAGGTGCCCCTTGCTCGATCGAGTCGTGGCGATGGCTGCTCGATCGAGCAGATTCACTTTGCTCGATCGAGCAACCTAGGTTTTCGACGGTTTTCGTATTTTCCTAAACTAGTTTAACCTAATTAATTAGATTTGTATTATAAAAGGAAAGCTCGTCTTTCATAATTAGCTATGCTTTAATATTACATGCTTTTATATCAGAAACTCAAGTTTTCTTTGCTTTGCCTCTGGATTTTATCATCAAGACGATTGTCTTTAGTTCAAACTTGTAATCGGTATTCTTTAATCTTTCTTCGTTATTTAATTAGTTACCTTCTAATTCTTTAATTATTCTTTGTCAATCCTTTCATTGTTGTTAATCATGTTTACTTTATTTATTATCGTTGTTATTAATATTGTTATGAGTAGCTAAATTCCTTTCTAGGGTTGAAAGGGGATCTAGGATTGTTAGAAGGGGTAGACTAATTAATTGAATTGCAATTGCATGGTTATCGTTTGATTACCGTTTTAATTCTAGTTGTTTGATTACTGGCCAGAATTAATTAACTAGTCTCGCGAATTAGGATTGACACCGACCGGGTTAAGACTAAGATTGGCTACGATAATTGAATAGAGCTCGTTTAATGATAGCGATCGCATGTTGAATTGTAGATTTAAAGGGCATAATTGAATCGACCGATCTTGTGACCTTAGATAACTTTATTGCATGATATAGTTGATTATACCCTTACCCCCTGAATAATAATCCTAGTGAACCTGAGACCCTAGACTTTTAATCTTATTGTTTTAGACCTTTTTATTGTTATTGTTTACTATTTATTGTTATTGTTTGCTATTAGTTTAGAAACACAAATCAAAACCCCGAAATTGTTACTATAGAGACGAACCTAGTTTAACAGATTAGAATACTACCGCCTCCCTGTGGATTCGATACCTTGCTTACCGCTGACTATTAGTTAGTAGTGAGTTAGGTTTACTTTGATTAAGGTGACGCGACTTTAACCTTATTCAAATTTGGCGTCGTTGCCGGGGAGACAACAGTTTTCTGTTTGTTTCTACCTAGTTTGTCTTTTTCTTCGTCTCAGGGAACCTA
The DNA here is from genome assembly GCA_022085475.1 of Heliosperma pusillum. Taxonomy (NCBI): domain Eukaryota; kingdom Viridiplantae; phylum Streptophyta; class Magnoliopsida; order Caryophyllales; family Caryophyllaceae; genus Heliosperma; species Heliosperma pusillum. The sequence continues at coordinate 12,833 of JAIUZE010003669.1, forward strand.
AGTTTATGCCCAGGTGTTCGTTTATGCCCAGGTGTTCCAGGTCCGATCCCGTACCCTACGATTCCGAACCAGAGAGAACTCTCCGAGTTAGACGAAACTTTTGGAAGGAAATTCAAGAAGCGGAAGACTTGAGTACGCTTGACACAGTTTATGCCGAATTCGTCGCAGTAAAACCATCCTTAGAAGAGGATACACATATTTCTGCACCCACTACAAGATTTACAACCATGCCTAATTTAGCCAGCCATTCGGAGCCTACCGTTGCATCTATTCCCAAGGGATTCAAACTCCCTACTACGGGTAATAGCACTTTTGAGATTCGTCCATCTTATATCTCTTTGGTGGAGCGAAACATGTTTGGAGGAAGCCCCACTGAGGATCCTGCTAAGCATATGGAGAAATTCACTAACTATTGTTGCTCTATTCCTTTAACGGGTGGGGTGACACAAGATCAGATCAAGTTGGTGTTATTTCCCTTTTCATTACGAGACGGGGCAGAAGATTGGTTGAGTGAGTTAGATATGGCTGCACTTGGCATCACCGATTGGAATTCTTTGGCTCTTGCATTCTATAAAAGATATTTTCCGCCACAGAAAACCAATGCCATTCGAAGTCAAATCACAAGTTTCAAACAAGGTCCCAATGAGAACTTTAATGAGGCCTGGGTTCGCTTCAAAAAGCTTGTCAAGTCTGTTCCACATCATGGTTTTGATACTTGGTTCCTATGCAACCAGTTTTACAATGGGTTATATGATGATCAGAGAACATTGCTAGATTCTGCTGCCAATGGAAGATTCCAAAATAACACTACTGATGCTAATGCTTGGAAGTTAATTGATGAGATAGCTACTCACACTGCTGAGTATGGAAATCCCAGGGGTAATGCGAGACGGGGAGGTTTGGATAATGTCGTTGCAGCTCACTTGGAGGCATTAACTGCTAAAATTGCCGAATTACAAACTTCGAAATCCTTGGAAAATAAACAAACGGTTCATGCCATGGTTCAACAAGAGCCAACCTGTGAAAGATGTGGTACTATGGGGCATAATGCAGTCGAGTGTATGAGTACGGTTGAACAAGTACTTGCCTTTCAATCCTTTAAGCAAGGTACACCTTACTCCAACTTTTAAAATGAAAGGACGAGAGAGCATCCAAATTTCTCTTACCGAAGTCAGAATGTTCTTAATCCTACCCCACCGCCACCTTAGCAACAAGGTTCCTCTTATGTGATTCCTCAAAATCGCAATTCCTAAGGTAACTATAACCGTTCCCATCAAGGAGGCCAAAACTTTCAACAAGCTCCACCTCCACCACCTCCAAGTAATGATATGGCGAAATTGAAAGCCATGTTGCAGCAAAGTCTCATGATACAACAAAAGCAAGATGTTCAGATCTCTCAATTGCTCGTGCATAACAAGATAGTGGATACTCAAATTGCCCAATTGGCAATTCAAAATCCACACAAACAACCGGGTAATCTTCCTCCTCAAGGACACCCTCCACATGAACAAGCTAATGCTATCACTTTGAGGAGTGAGACCCATTACAAAGGCCCGGAAATGATAAGGGATGAAACCGATGAAAATATGGAAGTTGCTGGTCAAAGTTCGAAAAACAGCGAAAAAGGGTCTGAAAAGGAGGTTGCTCGATCGAGCAACACCCCTCTGCTCGATCGAGCAACCCAGTGAAATTCTGAAAATTCTGCTCAAAAAGTTTCTGAAAGTTCCTGTTCCGAGAAACTCGATGATCGAGCAACCCCTGTGCTCGATCGAGCAACCCCTGATTAGGCTGGTAAGTCCTCTAATTGATCTTCAAAAGCAAAGAAAGCCGAGCCAATTGCCATTACACTTCCCTTTCCGCACCGCCAACATAAATCCAAGCTTGATAAACAGTTTGGAAGGTTTATGGAGGTGGTCAAGAATTTGGAAGTGAGTGTACCTTTTACTGAGTTGATCACTCAAGTGCCGGCCTATGCAAAATTTCTAAAGAACATATTGACAAGGAAGCGGTCCTTTAATGAAGTGGAGACGGTTTCATTTACTGAGGAATGCAGTGCTGTGTTACAATCCATATCACCACCTAAGCTAAAGGATCCAGGGAGTTTTTATATTCATTGTCATATAGGATGCTTAGCTATTGACAAAACTCTTTGTGATTTAGGGGCTAGTATTAGTGTCATGCCATTTTCTATATGTAAAAAGCTAAATATGGGTCAACTCAATGTTACAACTATGACCTTACAAATTACCGACTGTTCTATTAAACACCCTTTGGGGATTTTAAAAGACGTACCGGTTAGAGTAGGGAAATTTTTCATACCAGTTGACTTCGTTGTCTTAGATATGGCTGAGTACACCCAAATTCCTATCATCTTAGAACGACCATTCCTCCATACTGCGGGGGCGGTTATAGATGTTAAGAACAGGAGACTTACACTAACAGTGGGGGATGACAATATCACTTTCAACTTAGATAATGCAATAAAACACCCCATACTATAAGAGACATGTCATAGGATCGATATTGTGGATTTGAATGTTGATGACTGTCTCTCTTTATGTTTGAATAGGGATCCTCTGGAGATCGCCTTAACTTCCACCACTACTGAAGCTGGAAGCTCACGGAGTAAGGAAATGGTTGAGATGGAAAAACTGCTGACAGGAGAGGAATGCCAGTTACAAAGGGTGTATAACTTGGGTAACCCCCCTAAGGTTACCGAGGTAACGAAACCTGAACTTGAACCCGACTGATGAGCAGTAGTGACTGTTGGTCACTACGCCCCCCATTTTGCAGCTGGTTTGGGGGAGGCTATGTCTATACAGCTGGTATTATCTATCCTTGTACTTTCTTTTATTGTATTATCTTTTAGTTTTTTCCCATTTTCCTTTGTTAGTTGTGTTCTTTAGGTTGCTGATGTTGGTTGTCGTGTGATTGTTGTGTTGTTAGCGTCACACTGAGGACACTGTGACATTTAGGTTTGGGGGGAGTCTTTATTTATGTCGTGTGTTTATTTCCGTTGTGTGAAAGAAAAAAAAAAATCATAAAAATTGAAAAATTTACAAAATCCAAAAACATGATTTTATTTTATTAGGTCGAGTCTTGGTGAAGTTGAATAACAATGATGATAACTTGCATTGTTTCTGCATTTGAATCCCAAATAAGTTGTCCATGTACATTGTTTTGACTTATTATTTTTGAAAACAAAGCTCATAGTACAAGTCTTGACCGTTTTTGACATACCTTATGCTAATTAGATTTGGCCAATTTTTGTTGGTAAACCACTTAAAATTCTGAGGTCTATAGAACTTCCTAGGCCAGGAACATCAATAAACTGGTCTCATTGTCTTTGGGTTTGAGTGTGGTACTCCTTGTGGAATATGTAACATCAAATTGCATAAGTGTGACATTCGTTTCTTGATACTATACGCGTTCATTTGATAAGTGCATGAGGAAAAGCGGTTCTTTTTGTTCAAATAAGCCTCACATAGCCAAAAAAACTTGATTTTATACCCTTATTATTGAGTTCTCTATGTTTAGCCCATTTTAGCCTTTGTAGCCTGCTTTATAACCCATCTAAAAGCTACATTCCTAGAATTTGCCTACCTTATCGGGACAGTCGCAATTGCATGTTTTTCTTATCTACTTGTCTACTATGGTTGGGTCGGGATTTCTGAAAAAGAATATCAAATGGGTGTAGCAAGTATGTTGGCAATTATGTCATTTATTCCCTTTGTTGAGAAATGTTATGAAGCAAAAGAAAAAAAAAAAAAAAAAAAAAAGAGAGAAAAAAGAAAAATATCTGTTGCTTCATTGAATTGTTCAAGGGATAATGAAAGGAAATTTACTAGAGTCTAATGCATATTTCGAGAGCAATATCGATATCTCTCTTGCGTTGTCAAAGTTTAAGATGATTTTTCTAGTCAGGTGTTGGTTTGTGCTAGTCTTGTAGATTTGTTTTGGTACGTGTCGCTGTGACTACCGGTCTTAGCCCCACATTCCCATACGTGCCTTGGCACAATCCACTTCTATACCTTCACCCATTAGCCTCCCTTGTTGTCTTGATTCATGTACTTTATAGCGAATGCGTATTAGTTGGGGAAATTACTATCACATTAGAATGCATGAATGTTTCATAAGTTGTGTGAGTGTTTCTATTTCTTTCTATCTTCACAAAACTCACCCTTACATAAACTTATGAGTGCATGAGTGAATCCGCGAGAATCCGACTAATTGAGCCTTTCAAGATTGAAAGGTATTTTGTTTTTGTCTATACTACGGTATCATGTAAAATCTTGGAATATGAGCTGCGTTTTCTACTTTCCCGTACCTTTGAATTTGTTTTATTGGTACAACTTGGTCATTACTTTGTTATAGATATGGATAGCTTGGGATTTGTATGTGCATTAACATTAGCTTTGAGTTTTTCATTCACCATTTGTATGGTTGTCTTTGTATAGTGTCTAGTGCTTTGCTTAGGGACAAGCAAAGGATTGGTTTGGTGGAGTTTGATGATCATTATTTATATACAACTCGATTTACCGTCTTTCCTTGCTTGTTTCTATGCTATTTTAGCTAGAATATCGATTATGCCGCTTCTGTTATGTTTTAATGCAGATTGGATGCATTTGGAGTTTTTTGAGTAGATATGAAGCATGGCGGAGTCGGATCGTAGAAGGTTACGCACGGAAATCGAGAACGGAAGAGAAGAAATGAAGAAAATCGAAGAAACAAGCCAAAAGAAGGGATGCTCGACCGAGCAGGTGCCCCTTGCTCGATCGAGTCGTGGTGATGGCTGCTCGATCGAGCAGATTCACTTTGCTCGATCGAGCAACCTAGTTTTTCGACGGTTTTCGTATTTTCCTAAACTAGTTTAACCTAACTAATTAGATTTGTATTATCAAAAGAAAAACTCGTCTTTCATAATTAGCTATGCTTTAATATTAGATGCTTTTATATTAGAAACTCAAGTTTTCTTTGCTTTGCCTCTGGATTTTATCATCAAGACGATTGTCTTTAGTTCAAACTTGTAATCAATATTCTTTAATATTTCTTCGTTATTTAATTAGTTACCTTCTAGTTCTTTAATTATTCTTTGTCAATCCTTTTATTGTTGTTAATCATGTTTGCTTTATTTATTATCGTTGTTATTAATATTGTTATGAGTAGCTAAATTTCTTTCTAGGGTTGAAAGAGGATCTAGGATTGTTAGAAGGGGTAGACTAATTAATTGAATTGCAATTGCATGGTTATCGTTTAATTATCGTTTTAATTCTAGTTGTTTGATTACTGGCCATGATTAATTAGCTAGTCTCGCAAATTAGGATTAACACCGACCGGGTTAAGACTAAGATAGACTACGATAATTGAATAGAACTCGTTTAATGATAGCGATCGCATGTTGAATTGTAGATCTAAAGGGCATAATTGAATCGACCGATCTTGTGACCTTAGATAACTTTATTGCATGATAGTTGATTACACCCTTTTTCCTGAATAATAATCCTAGTGAACCTGAGACCCTAGACTTTTAATCTTATTGTTTTCAATCTTTTATTGTTATTGTTTGCTATTTATTGTTATTGTTTGCTATTAGTTTAGAACTCAAATCTTAAAACCCCGAAATTGTTACTTAAGAGACAAACCTAGTTTGACAGATTAGAATACTACCGCCTCCCTGTGGATTCGATACCTTACTTACCGCTGACTATTAGTTAGTAGTGATTTAGGTTTACTTTGATTAAGGTGACGCGACTTTACCCTTATCAAATGCATCGGGATTTTGGCAAGACCCCACTTGGCTTGCAAGAAGGTATCCTACCTCATGGATACCTTGTTGCGAGTTGAAGGGACGGAGCAAGGTTCGTTAATTGCCTTGTATCTGTTAGGTTTAGCGTAGTTAAATAAGGGTCTTGACTATTGTTCATCCTTACTCGGGACGAGTAAGGGTTTGGTTTGGAGAGATTTGATATAGTGTCATTTCACCCTCATTTTCCATCCCTTTTCGTCTCATTTTGCCTGCCTTTAACGCTCTTTAAGAGCATTTCTACGTGTTTTACCTTGTTCTAGCATATTTCTCACTTTCATCGTGTTTTTGTAGGTAAACCGCCACTTTAGGCGATTTCTACCTAATTTTGATCGACAAAGAAGAAGGTGGATCGATCACTCGGAGGACCCACGACTCACCTTAGGGGCCCCACATACCCTTGGGGGCCCTACTTGATGCGCCAAAGCCCTCCCGAGTCAAGGCAAGCGAAACCGGGAAGGAAGGAACTATGTCAAGCAAGGGAACAAGAAG
>JAIUZE010003670.1:0-20225 GCA_022085475.1 Heliosperma pusillum
TGAGAAAAAAAAATTTGATAAAACCGAAAAAAAAAAATTTGTGACGGCTGTTTTTTTTATTTTTTTTTGGCGTGTGATTTTTTTTTTAGGGTTTTGTTGTTCCATTGTTGATTTATTGATATTGTTATTTTAATAGGTTAAAATTCAATATAATAAATTTGTGGTTGTTTTAATTTGATAAGGATTAAATTAAAATAAGATGGAATTGTTTTGATGTTGTTATTGCTATGATTTTCGGATTCATTGTTTTAATTGATGATTTTTGAATAATGATTCAATTTTAATGATGTTCAAAACGATTGTGATTAAATGAATATAAGGATAATCAATTTAATCATGATTTAGATTTTCTTTTTAAAAGGTTAAAATGAATAATCTAGTTTGAATCAATTTTAATAACGATTAGATATTGAAATTTGTACCGATCTAGCGATATTGGCAACACCGAAAATTTTTTTTGTGCTGCCCAGTTACTGTTTGCTGCTACTGTACAGTACAGATATAAAAAAAAAAAAAAAAAAAAAATTTCTGTTTTATTGCTGTCCGGTGCAGTTTTTATTTTTTTTATGTTTTTGTTTTCGGTTTTTGATTAAACCGTGAGAAATCAAATAAAAAAAAAAAAAAAAAAAATTTTGTACTGGTACTGTTCACGTGAACAGTGTCCCGTAAGAAAAAAAAAAATTTGTTTGTTTGTTTTTTTTTTTTGACATTATAAAGATAATGTTTGTTTGTTTGTTATTGTGAAAAGGTTCACAATAATGATACCCGATTATTTTAAAAAGGTTTAAAATAAAATGGATTATGGAAGATTAAAAATTGTTGTGGGCAATTAAGGAATTGTCACATAATTTTGATCGGTTTGAATGGTGGTTTGGATAATTAATCAACATAATTAATGAATTATGTTTTGTAGTATTAATTTATATAGTTGATGTTTTTTTTGAATGAATGAATGAATGGTTTATTTTACGTATATTTGCAATTGGTTGAAATATGTAATACCTAGTGTGGCTTTAGTTAATCATGTTTTCGTAATGATGAAAATATGGTTTGGATGTAATTTTGAGATCTCGAATCTCCTTTTATTTTTCTTTTAATTATGTTTTGGAATTAGAATGTAAATAGGTTTATTTTGTAATTTTTAAATGTAATTTTAAGAAGACTAGAGACGGAGATCGGATGCTCACTCCCGCTACATGGACCAAGATGAGACAAAGGCAAGCTTCTCGGGTCCATAAGGATGGATTCCAAACTTGTATTTAATGTTCATTTTGGTAGATAGGCCACACTAGAACCGTTGTAATAGTTTACGTATTTTTCCGTTCTTTTGTTTTTCATTCACATGTTAAATAACTGCATCATATTCCGCCTAAACCAAACCACCTAAACTAAATTGCATGAAAAATGATTCATATAGGTTGAATATTTTAATCTTGGACATACAGATGTCACTCGCTTTTAGGGCCATCACCTTAGTTAAATCATTCTCGAGTTGCTAGACATTCGTTCACTTAAAATGAATTTAAGTTAAGATGATGGGACCTTCCCCTATAAATAAAATTGAGACTAGTCTTTATAGGAAAAGCTACTATGAGCCCCTTCTTCGTCGGAAGTCATAATATGAACCCTTCTACGTTGGGTAAGTAGTGAGTGTTGACCTATTTTATCTCAACATTATAGTACGAGTAATATCTCGTTATTATGATGGACTATAGATAGAATTTACAGAAATTTATCGACCAGGAATTCTAAAAGTAGAATTAGCCAAGAGGTTGGCTTATCAATTTACAGAAATTGAGTCTTGGGATCATTTATATAATTCTTGAGGAAGGTCAATTGTATAAATGCACGAGTCATCGAATTAAACAGTTTTTCATTAGACTCAAAGTTAAAACGATGAAACTTATCATGTTTATTTTCTTTTTCCACAGTCAAATATACAGATATAACTGCTAAATAAAAAAATGGCTGGCCATACTGATGACCCAATGCCAAGTGCCACGCTCGGACGTGAGTCCTGGCTTAAGATGTTGATGGACACTATGCATCAGTCAACGCGACTGAAGAATAAAGGGTCCAACTTTGCGGACTGGGAGGCGGCATTACGGAATGCTGCCATTGCTGACGGTAAGCTCAAGTACTTGACTGAGCCACTACCGCCAAACCCAGGCCCCAATGCAGGAGCAAATGAATCACTTGCTTATAGTGATTTCGTAATGGAGGCGGGTGCGATAAAGAATGTACTCATCTTTTCAATGGAATCAATTTTGCAAAGGCGATTCATTGCCCATGGTGCAAACAAGATTTTCACCACGCTCTCTAACGAGTTCTCGGAAGCTCCGAGGGTCGTTAGCTATGAGCATACCTGTCGCTTCTTTGAAGCGAAACTCCAGAAGGGCCAAGCAGTTAGCCCACACATTCTTGAGATGATTGAGAATGTCGAGAAACTGGAGGCACTTGGTTGCAAAATCGATGAGAAGATCGTCATAGACCGCGTTCTCCATTCACTTCATGATGGTTTTGCCCTTTTCAGGGCAAATTACTATATGAATGATATGAAGAAGAGTCTTCATCAGCTCCACTCACTCCTTGTACAGACAGAGAGTGATCTGAAATTGAGTGGGAGTCTGAAACAGGACGTTCTCATGATTGCCAACAAGGGCAAAGGTAAGGGCAAGGCTAAGGCCAACCTAGCTGTAGGGAAGCCGAAATTCAAAAAGTCAGGGCAAGGCAAGAGTGGGCCTGGTGAGACTAGCGGTAGCTCACAAGGCAAGACAAAGAGCGATGAAGGTAACGTGGAGTGCCACCATTGCCACAAGTTTGGGCATTGGAGGAGGAACTGCCTCGTGTACCGTGAGGACATAAAGCAGGCCGCGTCTCTCCTGTTGGTATGTCTTCTTCTTTTATTCATATGATTGAGATCAACCATGCAAGTTTCGGAACTTGGGTACTAGATACTGATTGTGGTTCTCATCTGTGAGTAGTAAGAAAGCAAAGGTTGGTGACAAAGATCAAACCTATTTATGGCATTGCCGTATGAGACACATAAATGAAAAACGCGTGAAGAAGCTCATTGATAATGGGACTATCTCCCCATTTGACTATGAATCTTTTGGCATGTGTGAATCATGTCTCATAGGCAAAATGACTCGAATTTCCTTCAAAGGTGTTGGAATGCGCGCTGTTGACCTATTAAGACTCATACATACTGATGTGTGTGGACCTATGTCAATCAACGCTAGAGATGGCTATAGATATTTTATCACTTTCACAGACGATTTGAGTAGATATGGATATGTCTACTTAATGAAGCACAAAAGTGAGTCCTTTGATAAGTTCAAGGAATACCAGAATAAGGTTGAAAACCAGTTGGGTAGAAAGATTAAAGCACTACGTTCAGATCGTGGTGGCGAATATCTTTCGAATGAGTTTGATCGACACCTTAAAGACTGTGGTGTAGTACTACAGTTAACTCCACCTGGAACACCACAATTGAATGGTGTGTCCGAACAGAGAAATCGAACATTACTTGATATGGTTCGATCCATGATGAGTCACACGGTTGTACCTGATTCATTATGGGGTTATGCTCTTTTGTCAGCTGCTCTAATACTTAACCGAAGTCCGTCTAAAGCTGTAGACAAGACTCCATATGAATTATGGAAGGGAACGATCCCTAACTTGTCCTTTATTCGGGTTTGGGGCTGCGAGGCTTATGTCAAGTGGAGACCTGACGATAAGCTCGGCCCACGATCGGTCAAGACATACTTTATTGGTTATCCAAAAGGGATGTTTGGTCATTATTTTTACTCGCCTACCGAAATCGAGGTTTGTTGCGCTAGTGCGACGTTCTTAGAGAAAGAATTCTCAAGAATTAGGGACAAGTAATGGGAACCTTCGAACTGTCGGAGATTCAAGAACCAACAACCGAGCAACCAATGGAGGAAACTGTTCCTTCATCATCAGCTGCGGTTAATATTCCTTTGGAACCTAGGAGGTCGGGTAGACACTCTATTCCTCCAGACAGATACATTGGTATGGTCGAGGAGAATGAGAGTGATGACGTTTTACTCCTAGAGAGTAACGAACCCGCTACCTATAAAGGTGCCATGACATGTTCCGACTCTAAGCTATGGCTTGAAGCCATGCAATCCGAGATGGACTCTATGTATGAGAATGACGTATGGGATCTGGTTGACTTACCTGATAAGGTTCGGCCTCTTCAGTGCAAATGGCTTTATAAAATAAAGCATTCTGTAGAAGGACAACCAGATACATACAAGGCACGACTAGTGGCAAAGGGTTTCACTCAAGTGCAAGGATTGCACTATGATGAAATTTTTGCACCCGTAGTTATGCTGCGTTCCATTCGGATAATCTTAGCGATTGCCGCTTTTCATGACTATGAAATTTGGCAGATGGATGTGAAAACCGCCTTCTTAAACGGTTATTTGGAGGAGGAATTGTACATGGTACAACCCGAAGGTTTCATTGATCCTAAAAATCCTAAGAAGGTATGCAAGCTTAAGCGTTCCATTTATGGACTTAAGCAAGCCTCTCGGAGTTGGAATCATCGTTTCGACCAGGTGATAAAAGAGAATGGATTTACTCGATCGGTCGAGGAACCATGCTTTATATCAAGTCGAGTGGGAGCAAGATTGTCTTCCTAATATTGTATGTTGATGACATACTCTTGATTGGGAATGACATACCTCTCTTAACTTCGGTAAAAGTTTGGTTAAAGAACCATTTCCAGATGAAAGATCTGGGTGAAGCACAAAGAATTTTGGGGATCCGTATCTACAGAGATAGATCACGACGGATGTTATCCCTCAGTCAGGAGTCTTATATAGATAAGATTCTTGAGAGGTTCAGCATGACCAACTCCAAGAAGGGGAACCTTCCAATGGTCTCTGGGATGCATTTGAGTAAAGCTCAGGCACCAAAGACATCGGAAGAGGTCGAGCGCATGAGTCGGATTCCTTATGCATCAGCTATAGGATCGATCATGTATGCATGATATGCACACGTCCAGACGTGGCATATGCATTGAGTATGACAGTCGTTACCAAGGCAATCCAGGTGAAACACACTGGATAGCTGTTAAGAATATCCTTAAGTACCTACGGAGGACTAAGGATTGGGTATGACTTATGGAGGTGACACTGAGCTATGCGCAACCGGTTACGCAGATGCTAGCTTCCAAACGGATCGAGATGACTCGAAATCTCAGTCTGGATTCGTGTTTACTCTTAATGGCGCTGCGGTCAGCTGGAAAAGCTCCAAACAAAATGTTATAGCAGATTCTACGACTGAGTCCGAGTACTATGCTGCTTCAGAGGCTGCGAAGGAAGCTATATGGATGCGTCAGTTCTTACAGGGACTAACCGTAGTTCCTAGTTCGGATGACCCGATCACCATCTATTGTGATAATAGTGGTGCCATCTTCCAGGCTAAGGAGCCTAAGTCCAGCAACAAGTCTAGGCATGTACAACGGAAGGCTCACATGATCCGAGATTACGTGGAGCAAAGGGAGATAGTGATAGACAAGATTGCTACGGATGATAACGTAGCAGATCCTCTCACTAAACCGTTAAGATATGATAAGCATGAAGGGCACGTTATTTCCATGGGAATTAAGCGTGTTCCTGAGTTGTATTAGTTGTTTTGTATGGATTAGACACCTGTATCTTTTTCATAAAACTATTATTGAAATCATCGTTTTGTTATATATTTTGTTTTTCATGTGGGTTGTACTGACAACATTGAACACCACAAAGTGAACTGAATTACATTATATTTGTTTTGGGTCCGTAATTGCCTACATGAGCTGATAACTCTGGCAATTATTTTGTGACGTCGATTGATGGTGGGTTCAACGAGCCATAAGTCAAACTGTTGACTGATCGATCACAGATGCGGGTTATAATGATACTGCGCAGGACATTTTGTGACGACGTTATGGAGTCCTAAATGTTTCAGAACATTAGGTGCAGGTCGTGGATAGGACATCCATAGTGTTCCTAGAGTCGATTCTTTTGACTATCGACTGTCTCTTGAGATAAAGGCAGTTTTTGGGTGACTTTGGTTTCTTTCTCATGGTCGACCGTAACAGGAGGCTAAGTAGATTTTCACTGGGTCATTTCATACTGCGCTTGTGTCTGCAAGATTCGAGTTGAAGAAAATATCCAACCTTTATCAGGATATGATATTTCTCAGGGCCACTCGAGGAGCTGTAACTGAAATGCATGGCCATGCTCGAATATAGATTCGTTTATCAGTTAAGTTACTCTCTAGTCGGGGAAACCACTCTTGATACTGATCACTTGTAAACTACGACCTTTGTGAATACGGACTTTACAAATTGGTTTACATTGAGTGGGAGAAATTTATTATGGATATGAGAATCGGTTATCGCACATACACTTGTACGGACAAGTGGGAGATTGTTGGAGCCAGTGTCCTCCACAGTTAGTGCAATAACATAAATAAATCTCTGTAGGTTCACAGGGTATACTTTGTATAATAATCAGTTGATTAACGTTTATCAATAACGGTTGGCTTGCTAGATAAGTTTGACGTTATTGTCATACAGATGGCGGTGATCAACTGGTCCCTAAAAGTCACACCTATAGGATGTGTTTGAGAGATGTGATTATTTGAGAAAATAATCATATTGATACCCTATTATATGACTAAAAGGTTAGTCAGTGTATTTGACTAAAAGGTTAGTCAATGTGATGATGAGACGAAAGTTAGCTGAGACGAATTAACTGTAATTCGTAAAATTGAATATAAAAAGTTATATTTAATTATAGTATATAATGTAAGCTAATTAAACATAAACCGTTATAATTAATTGGAAAATTATAAATATACGGATATTTATAATTAATGACGGATTATAATGTCGGTCTATGTAAAACGACGATTATAATATATTACATTATATTGGAAGCTAAAATGACCAAAAACGAAAGTATCCAGATACACTCTGTTTTTAGTCAATGGGTAGTTATTTTTGAGGAGACCAAAATATCTCCTCATATATAAAAGCCCAAATTGAGCCGTGAGGAGAGGGGTGAAGGCAGGGAAATTAAGTTTGGATTTTTCTAACCTAATCTATTCGACTGTGCCTCCATCTCAACCTACACATATCACAACAGACAAAAGTTAACTTTAACTTTTGACAAAATACAAAACCTTTTCTCATCAGTGAGATCGCGTAAGAGGTTCACTTTCTAGCAAAAGAAAAGGGTATTTCTCGGAGCATTTTGGGTGCAACGATTAGGAGGATATCTACGTTGATATCTGTTCTTAGGCCGAATTTTGCTAGGACCAAAGGTTCAATTCGTTTTCTCTTTATTTTATATCGTTTTCATGTTTATGACTTGCATTCATATTATATAATTTTGTTATAATCCTAAATTTTAAGGGGATGTAAACTGTTATTTCCCACAGCGAAATAATTAGAGAAACCGTCGAAATGATTATATAACCCTTAATCAATTTAATAAAAACCGCTTAAAAAATGAACTTGGCCGGGACACTCGACCGCGTACCATGTACTCGACCGCGTGCTTCGCTCACTCGTTCGAGTGCCACCTAGGCCGAAGTCTGCCTAAGTAACACTCCCAACTTACTCGGTCAAGTACAACCCACTCGACCGAGTACCCAACTATAAGAATACATACGTAGTATTGCAAAAATATTTTGAGAAGTTATAAAAGTTCGAACATTAGACCCATTAAGTAAAATATATTTGCAACAGTCATTATATTTATAAAAAAATTAAAGATCATTACAAATATTCTATATGCGGAATGAGAAAATTATATTGCGAAAAATTTAATACATTTACGATTTTGGGAGGGTTGTGTGATAATGAATATGTATGTAGACAGTGATAGCGTGCGTATTTTAATTAAATATTTTGTATGTTATATTTTAAAAATATTTTGAAACTAAACTAAAAAAATTATATTTGAGAAAGTCTAATCTATTTTATTTATAGTTAAAATCTTAAACATCATTATTAGACCTGGCAAACAGGTCGTGTCGTGTCGGAGTCGTGTTTGTGTCAAGTATAAATGGGTCATCTACCCCTCAACCCTAACCCAACCCATTTACTTGAACGGGTTATACACCTCAACCTTAACCCAACCCAATTAACTTTCTTATAACCCAACCCGACCTGTTTAACGCATTTAATTTAAACAAGTCAATTTTATTATACTCAATAACCCATATGACCCATTTAATCTGAATGACTTGTTTAACCCGATTATAGGATTTCAACATCTTATTTGAATAATTCTTTAGTTTGGGCTAACTCCATGTATGATATAAGATTATAAGGTCATATGACAATATTGGTTAAATAAGTTAATAGCTAACCCAACTTAATTCCGACTGACTTTGATTAAATGGGTTATTCGTGTTGGGTTCGTGTCGTAAGACCCCAACCCTAACCCGATCCATTTAATTTTCGTGTCGTGTTCGTGCGACCCAATTACTTAAATGGGTCAAAATGTCTCAACCCGAACCCGCTAACTCCGTGTTGGGTTCGTGTCGTGTTATCGGGTCGGGTCACTATATGCCAGCTCTAACCATTATATATTGTTGTGTCAAAAAAATAAAATGTGCACATTTCACATGACACATGTAAGACACAACTAAAACATTATATTAAGTTAAGTTTGGATCCTATATTTGATACATAAGCATCATACCCTACACATATAATAAAATTGAAAATATGCATAAAACTATATTCAAATTCTTGTAAACAAATATTATTGTATTTGATTTGGAAGATAATGCATTGTGAAATGATCTAATTTAAGAACTTAATGTCTATTGCTACATTATTCGAATATATTTTTAATTTAATTAATATGATATTTTATTAGTCACAAAGTTATTACTAAAATATATACCATTTATATTTGTAAAGAGTAGAAGAAATTCGACATAATGAAAAAAAAGTGAGAAATTTTTTTTCGCAACATATATGGTTTTGACAATCCTAGTGTTATTAAAACAAAAACATTTCAAGCAATTTTAAGCATCCAGGTCACTACAACAATTCCAATTTTCATTTTTTTTCTTTAGTGACCCCACCACTAATAATCCACCTTCTATTTTCCCTCTTATGCACCTATGTCATCAACTATATCATCCCTTCATTTTTGTTTTTCATTTTTTTAGTTTTCAAAGCTAAAAAATGGTTTTCACATGCATCTCAATTTGTATATTTTTATGATTTACATTACAATTTATCAAGATCAGCCAAAAAAAAAATATTACCTCCATATATTTATCGATTATATATAATTGTAAAAAAGCATGTTTTTGTCTAATATAGAACTAATCGAACAATGTTTGTAAATTACTTAGTATTTATATTTCATAATATACCACTTTTAAAATAAAGAAATTGTTGAATAAAAACTGTGAAAACATTAACGAAGATATCCAAATTATGTAAATCAACATTTTTACAACGTAATTAATAATGAATAAGAGTACACAAAAATATTTCTCAATTGAATGACGATTAAACATTTATGCCAGTTTAAAAAAATGGCAACAATGGTACCAAGTATGGAATTTATATTGCTATGATTTGACCCGTCTTAATCTTAAGACGAACAGTCATCGTCAAAAATGAGAATTTGTGTAATTATAATTCTCTACTATTTTTTGTTAAACAATAATCAAAATAATAATAATATGATTTTCAAAAAATTAAAATCGAATCAGTGGATTATATGTCGTATGAGATCTATTACGCAATTAAGCAATCCATTAGCAAATAATTCCAATTGAGGATACTTATCAGAGTATTTATTTAGCTTTTTTTATAACCTGATAATTAATATATGTGACCGCATATTTAAAAATCACTAGATGAATAAATAAAAGTAAAACATTTTTAGACTTTATCAGTTTCAACAAGTCTTTTTACAATGCATCTAATTAAAATAGTTTTATGATAGTATTCCAATGGAAAAATAAGTGTCACCATTATAAACTACTCCCTCAATTCTTTTTTTTTTTTGTGATGGGGGAACCTATATTCAGCGCCTATAAGGTAAACCTTCAAATATATATAATAACCTGCAAACCACGTAAACCAGGTAAGCCACCCGAAAATGACAGTCTCTAAGTCTAGAAGCCATAAACTCATTTCATAAAGATTCCACAAGATTGCTATTCAGGAGATTTGAAGATGAGTCCCTCGAAAATTTAACCCATTCTAATCACTTCATCCATTCAATCTTATTATCCCCATTTTCCATAAAATTTGAAATAATATACATTTCATATATATGTAGCATTATTCAGAATTAACCTACATAACCAACTGCTCCTTTCGTCCCGATCATTTGTTTACATTTAGTTTTGACACAAAGACGCATGAAAGAGAAAGCAACCAATTATTGGTTGATAAATGGATCAAATTGAGTGTGGAGGATCAAATCACTCCTCAAAGGCATTCCGAAAGATAAACAACTCACTAAGACACCCTAAAATGAAATAGTCAAACAAATAAAAAGACGAATCATAAGAAGTATCAGTCTATTAACATCTCCAAGCTCCACTCTAATAATATTGTCTCAACTCTTTTTTATAATACAAGGAATAAAGTATGTAGTTTATCATCTTCTTCGATAAAAAGCAAACAACAAAATTAGCTATATGGTTATTAAGTCGAGAAATGAACAAAATTTCTTTTTTCCTTTTTGAATGCAATTAACCTCTGTTTAATCAGAACTATTAACTTTAGTTGCATTTAAGAGTTAGTTATATTATTCATTCCTTAAGAAATGAAATTAAAAATATTTTGATGGGGAAATTATATATGTGTATATCATATAGTGATTGTACTTTGTATCTCTTAATCAAATAATAAGTTGATAGTCGCGTCCTACTCTATTGTTTCATACTCCGTACATATAACTTTAATTTTGTGTACATCTTTAATATCAAAATTGAAAATAAAGAAAACTTATTAGCTTTTTGTTTAGAGATATTTGGAATGTGAAATATTTTCTAAGTCTCATTAAGTTTTCTCAAGAGCTAACACTTATAAATTCTTAATTGAAATAGTTTAGTAAATCAAAATCTTAATATGACCTGATATAAAACTTAAGTAATATACATTTTTTTAAGTTAACAATGTTTATAAAAAAATACCCATGCACTGACCATTATTATAAAACCATACCCGTGCAATTTTGCACGGGCTTAAAACTAGTATTAAATTACTAGTTTTAAACCCGTGCAAATTGCACGGGTATGCTTTTTTAAACGTCGTTTTTATTAAAAGCTGAAATAAAAAAAGTTTGCTGGTTATATTTAAGGTATTAAATTAAATTGAAAATTCAATAACAATTAAGAAATTGAACATAATGGTCCTAATAAAAGACAGTGATTTTAACCAAACTTTTGCATTTCAAATATATCCATACAAAATCATCATATTAATATACGAAAAATAAAATAAAATACTATATCACTAAATTGTTACATCATATAGTGCTAAGTAAATTATACTATTTTCAATCTTACTCTAACCCGTAACTTGTGACTTGTATAACCCGACCCTCATTTCATATGACCCTTATATGACTGTATCTTAACTTGACGTCATGTCCATTTGGCTTGTCTACATATATGAAATGCCAGGGATCTTGTTGTTTCTTTTCCTACTATTGTATTCTACATTGTAATTTCTTTATTCAAACTTCTACTATAAAATCATTAAAAAAATTCTTCACCATTGTTGATTTTATTATAAAAGCCATTTATTGCCCTTTAATGGCCATATGCCAAAAATTCAATAGCAACTCTTCTTTTTTGTCTATGCAAACTTGGTATATTAACATACGAAAAATAAAATTAGTATCATGAAGTTGAATTTCACAATATACGATGTTACATAAATGATATTATTTTGAATCTTACGCTTCCCGTGGCCTGTATCTATAACATGTATAACTTGACCCTAATTTGACACAATCCGTATATGATATGATATGTATCTTAAATCGAGGTACAACCCGCTTGAGTGGTCTACGTATATGATATATTGGAACTTATCGTTTCTCTTTCTAGTTATGTGTTACTCACATTGTAATGTAATTACTTTGTTTCAAACTCTTGTATAATATCTTGTTATAATATCTTTTACTCTAGTTGGTTATATAATGAGATACATTTTTGTCTTTTAGTGACCTATGGTTAACTGAAAACTCGATAATAAATGGTAGTCTTTCACATACTCCCTTTGTCCCGGTCAATTGTTGTCTTATTTCTTTTTATGGTGTCTCAGGTATTTGTTGTCCTTTCTATAATAGGAAGGGTTTCAATGAGTAATTTGATCTCTCAATGACATTATTGTCCACATGTCATTTATTAAGTAGAACCACAAATGGTCCCTTACTCTTTCCTTGGTCTTTGTGTGAAAATGAAACGACAACAACTGATCGAAACGGAGGGAATATATCACAAATTCTTGTTTGAGGCAGGAGCATTCGTCTTAAACTTAAACCGATGAAATAATATATCACTTATATAGATAAGATAAAAAAACACTTGTATGCTAGCAAAAAAGAAAACTTGTATTACCTATGCAAGTAATATGCAATTTGAACTGTTTTGATCTTAAGAGAACGCTACAATTTAAGAAATGCAATCCATCTTCATAATTTATAAACCTACACATAACATTCTATATACACAAATTATCATCATAAATTTAAGAAACGCAACCCAACCATGCAACCTATTTAAGTTGTAATAATAGAAAAAGTATTTCATTCGTCCCGGTTATTTACTTGCCTATTTTTAATGTTTGTGAGAACTATTTTAATTAAAGGCGGATAAATGATTAAGACGAAAGAAAAATAACTCACGGCCCATTTAATATCGTAATCTTATTGGATGAAAAGCAGCCCAACACAGAGTTCAAAAACACGGCCCATTTAATAGGTGAAGAAGGTTGTAAACCCTACCTTAAGAAGCCTCCATATATATAGAACATCTCTTCCACCTTCCCTCTCTCCATGTCACTCACGATACCACTCTCCACCTAATTTTATTTTAAGCTCTCAGCCTCCCTCTTAACTCAATAGTCTCACTCGTATTCCTCTTAATACTATCATTCCCACTTTATCAATCCAATTTTATTGTTTTTTGTTTTTATATTTTTAAAAGTATCACTTCATCATCATCAATTTATGATATACACCATAAATTACAATAAGTTACAAATCATACATGCTTCTTTACAAAATGCGTTGAGTGTATATTTGTAATTTATGGTTTGTTTTAATGTGAAGTGTTTTTTTTATTTTAATATATAAATATATACTTATTTTCATGAGCATTTCATTCTTTTTTATCTCGATTCAGATGAGTTTTAAAATTTCTGGGTTTTTTTATTTCCATAAAAAAAAAACTAATTTTTATTAGTTATATAAACAATATTTATTTTTCTCCAATATTAAATTTATTTTCATGTATATTAGACCTTAAAGTTGTAGATCTAGTCAATAGAAGAATAAAAAAACATAAAAAAAATACTCAATCTGTTGACTATTTCATTTGTTTTTATGTGACATGCATGAGCTTATAAAAATCATGTACAAATTTTAGAGAAAATAGCTGGGTTTTTAATTTCTGTTTATTTCGATTGGTTGTTTATTACTCCCTCTATTAAACACCATATTTCTGACATTTTTCTCGTGCATTTATTAAGGTAACAGTTATTATTTTTTGTTTTTAAAGTTATTAATGTTTGCTCAATTCGAAGGACTAATATTTTAAGAAGACTTGTTTGGGGTTTTAATTGCATGAACAGATCAAGGTCCCTGCAATTTATTGCTGCAATATTGAGTAGTTTTAACATATAATACAGCAGAATTAATAAAAGTAATCATATTAATTAACATAGATGACAATGGATATTAATTAATGACATTATACAATATTGGATATAAACTAATGACTTAAAAATTGGTATTTATATTGTATACTGCAATTAAAACGATTAAATGAGCAAATTTATATGCATCAAGCCAAATAATTCATTCATTTGAACGTGGTTATGAATGTGGGTCCCACTGAATGTATTACTTTGAAATGTTGACTTTCAACCACATATTGACACATCAGCTCTGTGGTTGTTGCTTTAATAAGTAAGGATGTCGCGAACATCCTTACTTATTAAAACAACAACCACAGAGCTGATGTGTCGGCCTGTGGTTGAAAGTCAAAATGTCAAAAAGCATAATTTCTTTTCCTTCAATTAAGGCCCACGTTTAGAAACATAATTAATTGTAACACGGCTCCATTTTGCAATATCACATATATTCATCTACAGCCCTCAATTAAAATACATCACCTTTAATATTTATAAATTGCATAATGAAATACAATCATTTATATACATATATATATATATATATATATATATAGAGGGTGAATCAGGTGAGGTCGTTTATTTTGGCGAGGCGGACTGCCTCACCAAAATTTATTGGGCTGATTTTCAATTTTTTTCATTGGATTGAAAATTTCAGGCCATCCATTTCTTTTCATTTGGCCCAAATACTCTCTTAAAAATAAAGTAGACAAAACCCCAAACACTTTACTCTCTCTCTCTCTTTGATTTACATGAATTAATTGAGCTTGGACTTGATTTTATGTTGTGAATCTAAAAATTGAATTGTTAACTTTGAACATACAGTAGCATATACAAACTTCTATGATAATTGTAAATATATTTTTTATCTATCTGGGATTCGAACCCACACCTTGCACAATAGCACAACGCTCTACCTTTTGAGCTTATAGATAATATAGTACAAATTGATTTATGCATTTAAAAAATAACAAACACGCACATTAAAGTATTAGTAAAGAGTTAATGTGTGAATCTTAGACTTTGTGCTGTGAGCATAGGACTTTATCTTATGTAGTTTCACAAAATAAAGTCCAATATTCACAAACCTTAGGCGCGAGATTCACAAAATAGAGGCCTACTTTCACAAAGTCAGTACCCATATTCACAGCAGTTTTACAAAGTAAGGTTCACGACTCACAACTCAAAGTCCAAGATTCAGAAACCTTAGGCACATGATTCACAAAATAAAGGTCTACTTTCACAAAGTCAATTCATATGTTCACAACACTTTCACAAACTAAGGTCTTAGATTCACACCACAGAGTCCAAGATTCACAAACCTTAGGCATATGATTCACAAAATAAATGCTTACTTACATAAAGTCAATTCATATGTTCACAACAGTTTTACAAAGTAATGTCCTAGACTCATAAAACAAAGTCCAAGACTCACAAACCTTATGGGTAGGATTCACAAAATAAAGGCCATGTTTGCTTTAGCCATGTATGCAAATCATTCTTTGATGTAGTTGTCCTCGACTACTTGAAAACTATTTCAACAAAAAACACAATGTCTATCTGATGACATCAAAACATAAGCGAAAGAAGTCTAGATGATTAATTTTGTGCAAAACAAAGCTACTATAACGGAAGTGAACTATGAAATTACGAAAAATAAAGTAGATTAACCGTAGAAGGCAGAAAGTAATAATAATCACAAAAGTCGATCATGATACGATGAGTAAAAACCACAATAAAAGTAGGATTTGAAGTTGAATATGCACAGTTAAGGAAATCACCATAGCAAGTACAATAAATCGAAAGGAGTACTTACAATAATATGCAAGAAGACAATGTCAGATTCGGAAATCGAAAACTAAAGGTGATGACTACGACGACATAGAAGCAACAACAAGAAACGATAGAGCTGAAAATAGGCACAAAATCTGCAATAAGTCAATTAGGATTAGTAGATTTATAAATTAATTACAAGATTAATAAAAAACGGAAGCTCAATTAGAAAATAAACAAAGAAATTGTGGAAGAAATTTGTACGGAGGAAAGATAGGTAAGATGAAGGAAAATCATTCATAATTACCTAAATTAGCACGAATCGTTGAAGATCTTCATAGGAAATGGAGAACATAGTCGATGCAGGCGATAATGAACAAATGGCGATGAAAATGGCGACGAAAATGGCGATGCAAAGTAGAAATAACTAAAAAGAGTGAAGACATGGGTAACGAAGAGAAAGAAAGAGGAAAGAGTTCTGACTTCTGAGAGTTGCATTAATGAGCATTGAAAGCCACTTGGATGAATTATTAGGATTTTAAATAGTGCAACATGGCACAATCTGGTGCATTAGATTCTTTTTATTCGGATGGCTAGGATGGGTACAACTGCCTCGCCCTAAGAAGGGTGCCTCACATGATTCAATTTCTATATATATATATATATATATATAGAATCAGGATCTTTTACGAACTAATACTTGGGTGCGAACTGTACGAACTTATGTAACTGACTTGGATTTTCAATAAAACAGTCAAAGCCCAATCTTCTTACAACCCATCTAAGCCCAACTTACCCATAACCTATACTACATTTTAACCAACAGTAACACCATCATCCTACCAACACCCACATATCACCGTCGATTTGTCGGAGATCCGGCATAAACATCGTCGGTGCACCACCACCACATCTCCCAAGCCGGTGCACCACTGGAGGTCCGTCGCCGGCGGCACTCGAACTCCCTTTATTCTTTTTTTTTTCCTTTCTCATTCCGATTGAAGCCTTGTTCTCGGAGTTCTTGCCGCACCACCACCACAATGGAGTCTCTTTGACTCGAAATCTTCCAATAATGTCACTAGCCTGGTTATTTGTTTTTTCATAAATCAATTTATGATTCAAATCACAATTTTTTGTTAACAAAAATGAGATTTATTATATCTGTCGAGGCTCGGTTGCGGTGCAGGGAGGACCGACGTTGGTGGTGGTAGTTTCGTGGTAGTGATGCACAATGGGGGTTGACGAAGAGGGTAAGGGTCTGGTGTGGTCGTTGGTAGATGTGGTTGCCGTCGACGGCAATTGGTGGTCATGGACGTGGGGTTAGTGTTAATTAAAGGGTGTCAGTGTCATGGTCCTTGTGAGACCATAGCGAAAGTGGCAGTGGTTTGGGTGGTGGCAGTGAGGGTGGGGAACAGGGAAATGGTGGTGATGGTAGTGGCGGTTGTTAGGGTGGGGTACGGTGGTGGTGGTGGTGGTGGTAGGTCGGCGTTGTCGTGGTGGGTAGTGGTAAGGTGGTTGGTGGTTGATGGCAATGGATACATTTATGAATACTACGGGATACATGTCTAAATACTACGGGATACATGTATATCATGTGTATCTAGTAGTAGTGGCAGATGTATCTGGTAGTAGTGCTAGGTGTATCCGACTAGTTCGTACAGTTCGTACCGAACTTAAGTTTGCACGGGAACCCGCCCCTATATATATATATATATATATATATATATATATATATATTTCTAAATATATATTTGCAAGGCATATATATTAGATATACTCTGTATTATTAAGATTATTAATAAAAATAAAAATTAACATAATCAGCAAATTCAAATCCAATGATTTTAATGATTGAAGTATACAGTCATATGTAACAAAATTATGGAACACTCTTGATTGAAAGGGTCCATATCAATAAATAAATATACGAAGTGTAAATCCCAGAAAAAAAAATTCCACAAAATACAGAAATTAAATTTTGACTCAATCATTCATATTATTATTATTCATTTAATGTTTGGAGAAATATTTATTCCAAAAAAAAACGAGCTCTTGAAATAATTACCAATTAAACTTTTGGATCTAAAATTTGTTAAGATGGGAAAAAAATATAAAATGACATATATGATACAAGCATTCTGCTTTTGTGCTTTGTTTTTCAATTTTTGACTTCAAGATTTTAAAATTTTCTTTTCCAGAAAGAGTAGTTGGTGAAAATTGTAACAACCCGAAAAGTACCCCATTTTTCTAGTAAAATTTCTTAAGGATACTTTCCAGCAAGGTTAAGTTTTTAAAATAGAATATATTGTTTCGAGTCGTATTTTAAAATTCCGAGTTCGTATTTGGAATTTCTGAGAGATTTCATGAAAATCCCGTTTTTAGTCATCTTTGACTTTTCTTGACTTTTAAGTCGTCTTTGACTTTTCTTGACTTTTTAAAGTCGTCATTGACTTTTCTTGACTTTTAAGTCGTCATAAACTTTTCTTGACTTTTAAGTCATCTTTGACTTTTCTTGACTTTTAAGTCGACTTGACTTTCGTCGACTATTCCCGACTCGCCTTGTAATTTGAAGACCGAAATTTTATTTAAAAAAATAATATTTTTAATTTATTTTTATTAAGATTTATTTAGATTTATCATAATTTAATATAATTATTTTGAATTTATTCGGAATTTAAAGAATAACTTTTACGGTTTAATCCCGAACATCATTTAACTATCCCCGAGTCATCGTAAATCCCGAAACAAACCCGAAACTCGACTTTGGCATGAGTCACACGCCCATGTCACCTTTTTCCACTCACTTAGGATATTTTCTTTCTTTTGATTAAACTAATAATAATATCTTAGATATTTATTACTTTATCGATCCGTCAACGAAAATTACGCAAACCGTTTACAAAACAGACCCGACAATCACCAAGCCACACGGCTCCTCTTCCTCTAATAGGGCTAGATATTTTGCTTTCTTTTGATTACAATAACATAATATCTAGATATTTGATTTAATTAACTTAATATCTAATTAATTACTTTATTATAATGATAAAACCCGAGTCAATTCCGTAACAACAATTTCAAAACCCGACTCATTATTTTCCTCTATATTACACGGCACTCACACCACACTTACTCACCAACTATCTTTCCATTTTCCACTAAATCAACTTAAGATCAAATTAACACTTTCTTTAATCGTTCTTCATCGTTCTTCGTCGTTCTTCATCGTTCTTCGTCGTTCTTGAGCAAAATCGTCATAAAACCTTCATTTCTTATTCAAATCCGTCCTAACTTATATTTCTAAAATCTCCTCTTCGCTCTCCATCTTCAAGTACGGTTTATTTTCAATTCCGACAAAATCGTTTTCAACACTTTAATTATGGAAAATCAAGTTTTAATTCTAACAATATTATTCTTGTCATTTCTTATAGGGGACGATTTTGAAGACGAGTTTGGTGACTCGTATATTTTGGGTGAAGATTAGTAGACGGGTTTTTCTTTACTTCTTATTTTGGTGCTACTTGATTTTGCTAGCTAAGGTAACAATTCCGATTTACTCGACGAAATAATGTCACATATCTTTTGTTTTTGGTTCATCTTTTGTTTTAGTTCATATTATTGTTACTTATGATTTTTAGTAGTAACATGATAAGTAGTTTGATTTTTATGTTGTATGGAATTTTTAATATGTTTAGTGTTCTTGATGAATTTGGATGATTGTTCATAATAATGATTTTTGTATGAATGATGGTTGGATTGGTTGTTAAAATGGATGTTGTTAATTAAAAATCATGTTGAAATAAATTGGGGTTGTTGTTTTGGTGGTGGCCGAATTGGGTGGCTGGAAACCAGCCCAAACCGGCCGGTTCAGGCCTGGTCAGACCGGTTCAGGCCAGTCCAGCCCGGTCTGGATTTGGTCCGGGTATGGTGCTTGGGATTTGTGTCGATACTTGATTGTTATGTTGTTGTTTTGACGGGTTTTAAATATGTTAAGCATGCGGGAAATATTAAGAAACGGTTTTTAGTAAAGTCGATCAAAACAGTCCAAATCAACCCAAAACAGCCGTGGGCCCAGTCCAGGCCCATGTTAGGTCCGGCCCAAAATCAGCCCATGAGTCCTCACTTTGGACTTGTGACGGTTTTTGAGTTATTGTTATTTTATCGTGTTTTGTAATATTTAGCAAGTGGGAAATGTTAATAAGTAAAATATTTAATTAAAAAGGTTTTTCATAAAATTATTGTTTCTCACATGTTAGAAATTATAATACGAGATTATGGTTTAATTAGATGTCCTTTAAGTCAAACGGGTTTTAGTAGGATTTAATAATTCACATGTTAGAATTTTTAATAAAATAAACATGTATTGAATATGATGATTTTATGTTCAAGTCTATGTGGTAAAGACTCTGTTTCTAGCCGGGTTGACCAAACGGGTTTGGTCAAACTAAGATCTAGTCAGCCCCGTTTTGACTGATGACCCGTCGCGGGACTCGGGTCGGGGGTTTGTCTTCAAGTAAGGTTG
>JAIUZE010003671.1:0-14316 GCA_022085475.1 Heliosperma pusillum
CCTATGCTAAACACCTAAGCACAAGGACTCAGACACTAACTCGATCGATTCAAGACCTATGAAAGACACAAGTATCATTACCGTATAGTTAGCTTTCAACACCATTTCCTATTAGGATTATCTACTTTGGTTCATTATTCTCTTAGAACTCCTATTGTATAGTTAGCTTTCAAAAATTGTGGTGATTTTCACTAGCTTTTAGATTTAACTTAAAAGTTGAAGATAAAAAAAGATATTATTAATGTTTTAACGCTTTGATGATCTGATATGAGGTGCTATAACGATGGGCATCAAGTCAATATGGGTGTGTGAGGATGAATTGGTGTAGTGAGGTGGTGCTACGTGGTGGGTTTTGATGAGTTTAAAATTGAATGAGAACATTGGATGCGATTATTCCCAAAAGAAATGATGATACATTGGATTGAACAGGATAAACTTGATAATTATAAAAATTAGAAATAATTATACAATTTAAATTAAAATACAATAAATAAAACACACGTAAAGTTTTTTCAATTTAATCTGATTATGACAGTCCCGTCTTGTATTCTATCCGAATCCGATTTAAAACGAAATCATACGACGACCCGTCCGATGACCCGATTGATCCGTTTGAGGTTCCTAGGTAGAAGTGTAGAACCGTAGAAGTCATAGAAGTAACCAAATGATACGACGGACTGACGGAGTATATCATACTTACCTACCTTGGGTTGACCTTAACAAACTAGTGTACTTTGCAACTTAGTTAACGCTACCCCATCTCCATGGAAACACTACCAATACAAATGTCCTTGAAAAACACCATCATCTTCATCACTCTCATCTTCATCGTCACTTCCAAAGCATCATCATCATCATCATCATCATCTGAAATAATCTCAAGATTCCAAGAATACCTGAGAATAAACACAGCACAACCAAACCCAAATTACTATGAAGCTACTGATTTCATCCTTACTCAAGCTAAATCATTATCCCTTGAATCCCAAGTTATTGAATTTGTCAATAAAAAGCCTCTAATATTACTTAAATGGCCTGGTTTAAACCCTGATTTACCCTCAATCCTTTTGAATTCTCACACCGACGTCGTTCCGGTTGAAACTCATAAGTGGCTCCACCAACCCTTTGCTGCTCATCTTGATTCTCATGGCAATATTTTTGCTAGAGGTTCTCAGGTTACCTCTACACTTTCATCAAACCACGCCTCTTTTATTTGTTTTAATCAATTACTACTTATATTGCTTGATTTGATAGATGGGATGTATAGGCATCATGTTGTATTGAATTTGTTAATCCCTTCGTCTCGGTTATTTTTTTACTTTCCTTTTGGCACAAAGAAGGAAAGAGTAAGGGACCATTTGTCGTTTACTTTTCTTTTTGGCACAAAGAAGGAAAGAGTAAGGACAATTTGTCCATCCGGTTCAAATTACTCATAGAAAACATTTTCAATATAAACGGGTAAACATGACACGCTAAAATATAAAAGGTAAACAAATGACCAGGACACGGAGGGAGTGCTTGTTTTCGGTCGATGAATCTTTTTGTTTACCTATTCCGTTTTTGGATGTCATTCATTTGTTTACAGTTCTATTGAATGCTTTTGGTGAATAAGTTGATTATTACATCATTTTGATCCACTTCATCCAATAACAATAAATACAAAAGTTTCCTCCTCTCTCCCTTGTTTCGGTGCCAAAAGCAAATGACCGGATGGATGGGGTAGTTATTGAGTGTAAAACTGTTGATTTGGCTCGATCGTCATTTTTAAGGTGTTGGTTGAGATGATA
Source organism: Heliosperma pusillum (assembly GCA_022085475.1). Lineage (NCBI taxonomy): Eukaryota > Viridiplantae > Streptophyta > Magnoliopsida > Caryophyllales > Caryophyllaceae > Heliosperma > Heliosperma pusillum. Next base: position 1,788 of record JAIUZE010003671.1, read on the forward strand.
TTCTCGTACGACCTCTACCTCTTGATGATTCTGTCACATTACTGGACAATGACTTTTTTTTTTCCCTTGCAACTCTTTTTATATCAGTAGTGATCACTTAACAAGTATAGTTGACCTTTTTAGCTTTATCATAGTTGCTTCCTCCGGCCGGATTATTTGTTGACTTTTTAATTCCTTGTGGGGGGTATCAATCGAACGAACGTAAACAGGACAAAGGAAGTACTATCTGTCTAGACAATATTTAATGCTAAAATTGAGGACACATCACACATGGATGCACTCTATAATTTAATATTTGTTTGTCTTGCAACGATGATTTTTTAGTTAACTTTCTTTGATCAATTAGATTATAGTGTGATTGTGGTTCATTGAGCCATATTTTGGATTATGAACCCATCTGTCAACCTTAAAGCTGTCTATAGCCACGGGAGTGCGAAATTACTCAAATTGTGGAGTTATGAACTGGTTTATGGTGGTATTTGGGGATTGTAGAGCAGGGTCACATAAAAATCGCAGCTTTCTTGTTATGGTAGAAGTTTTAATCTTTGAGTTATTGGTAAAACAAAACAAAAAATCGATGGTGCTCCCTAAGTTTCTCTATTAGAAATATTGGAAAAGTTGCATTCTGCTATGTGATTTGTCAATAAATGTGCGTTATTGTGGGGTAGATGGTGATCACCATGAATGCAACGTGCAGGATATGAAATGTGTGGGTTTGCAGTACTTGGAAGCTATTAGGAAGCTAAAGGAATCTAAATTTGAGCCCACCCGTACCATATATTTGTCATTTGTGCCTGATGAAGAAATAGGAGGACATGATGGGGCTGAGAAGTTTGCCGATTCTGATATATTTGAGAAAATGAATGTTGCTATTGTGCTGGATGAAGGACTTGCATCCCCGGGAGAGAAATATCGTACATTTTACGCAGAGAGATCACCTATGTGGACAGTGATCAAGGCTACTGGGGCACCTGGACATGGGGCAAAGTTGTATGATAATACAGCAATGGAAAATCTATTGAAGAGTATCGAAAGTATAAGGAGGTTTCGAGCATCTCAATTTGACATGGTAAAGGCTGGCCTGAAAGCTGAAGGTGAGGTGATTTCTGTAAATATGGCGTACCTGAAAGCTGGCACGCAGTCTCCTACTGTAAGTGTTTATTGATTCCTTCACAATCGACATATGTAAACATTTTTATTGCGGATAACAGTTGAAGAGTTACATCGACATGCATAATTAACTTAATGTTGGTATGAACATGACATAGACGAGTGGTAGTGGATTGTCAAGGTGACAATGGGAATCATAAGATGCTGAGGTACTTGCTTCATCTGCTTTAAACCACAGAGATCACTTGACTCTGCTTTTTTATTTATGGATAGACAACACTAATGTCCATGTGGTATGATTTTATAAACCCAAAAAAATGCATTTTACATTAGGTGGTGGAATATGCGCTCGATGCATGTCCCCTTAATCACATTGTTTGGTCAACTTTCCCTCCATTTCAATTATTACCCCTTTAGGATTTGACACAAAGTTGTAGGAGAAAAATAAGAGTGAAAAAAGTAGGGTAGAAGATGTCATTTTCCATTTCACATGGGTGGGGGATTAATGGTAGCCGAGTATACTTTCATTTTCAGAACAAAAATAGTTGCTATATATAGAATTGAGTTAATGAACTTCCAGATATGGTTAATGGGGATAAGTTAGTGACATACAGGGAGTATGATTTAATTAGGAAGCGGAATAGTTATACATTGGATCTGCTGACCAAGTTCTAAATTTTATTTGTTGATACTCCTTTTGTTGATTAGGGATTTGTCATGAATATGCAACCTTCTGAAGCTGAAGCTGGGTTTGACATTCGAGTGCCACCAACAGCTGATCAGTTAGCTCTTGAAAGACGTATTGCTGAAGAGTGGGCCCCTGCTTCCCGCAACATGACATTTGAGGTAGGAGCCAGTTGTCCAAGTTATTCTATTCTCTTTGTTAATGTGACGATTCTATAACATGTACCTACATTTTATGAACTACTAAGCTGCTATACAGATAGTTCTACCTGATGACTATAGGGGCATTGAATCCAGTGACAAGACTCTTTTCACACTTTATTGGCATTCCTAAAATTTTGAACCCAATGAGTGTAATCAAGTCGCTGGGTCTTTAAAAATTGTATTTTACGGTGGGAATGGTAACCTTGACATGTAGGTTCTTATACTTTTCACTTGTTACGCTTTTTGACCTTGGACAAGGATTCAGTTTGGAGATGGACATAAGTTCTGAATGCTTGTACCTATTTACATTTGATTTGAATTATTGATCTAATTTGGACTTTGGAGGGTTTTTTTTTGGGACGCATGCGAGAACACAGTGACAGGGGGAGGGAGATGATTCCGCGACGAGAAGCAAATTTTTTTTAGTAAGATCTTCACCAGGCAAAACGAGGAGAAAACATAAGCTATCAAAGAATTTGAGTGTTTCATAAGAGTTGCTGTGTGGTTCCTCATATATTACCTTTCTCCCCTGCGTTTGTCATTTATTTTCTCTAGCTTAATTTTCTTCCAAACATTAGGAAAGTATGATCTTCTGCTTTTCTTATGATGTGACAATAATATAGTTGTATCATGGGCAGTTCAAGCAGAAGGTTTCTGTGCTCGATGAGTCTGGTAATCCAATTCTGACCGCTACTGACAGCTCAAATCCCTGGTGGGCCCTCTTAGAAGATGCAGTTAGAAGTGCCGGTGGAAAACTCGAAAAACCAGAAATATTCCCCGCCTCAACAGATGCTCGTTACTTTAGGCAAAAGGGACTGCCGGCTATTGGGTTTTCACCCATGGCAAATACACCAATCCTACTTCATGATCACAATGAGGTGAGGACTAAGGAGTACCCTTTATTGTTCCATTGGTTATCCAGCAAAAAATATAGTCATCTTGTGAGAGTTCTCATGGCTATCTCATTATTAAATGTCTTTCGTAAGGGGGTTCAACACTAATAATTGCAGAACCGTATGCTATTTACCCAAATACCCTCATAAAAAGAGCTTTTTTTTCCGTAGCTACCTTAGGAATGTTCAGGTATATAACACGCAATTGTATAACAACGCTCGTTATTTTTGGTCTCTTAAAAGGCCTCAAGCTTGTAAAATGTTAAATTTTCTTGTTTATTTTATAAATTATGTGCAAATGAATTAGTAGATTTTTTCTGACTCTTGTTTTAACACTTACTACTCCGTGCAGTTCCTGAACCAAGAAGAATATGTTAAGGGAGTTGACATATACGTATCTATCATCAGAGCTTATGCATCATACAAAGAAGAGACTAAACCCACAGCTTCTAAGGATGAATTATGAGTCCGAGTGCCTGTATCTTTGGATATGCTTTGAAAATCAGACACTGAACAGGAGCACGATTTAAATGTTGGTATATGCCGGAGAAACAGCCGAGTCTTTTTGCTACTCAGCTAACTGCCATGCGTTTCTATGTGTCATTGCGGTGTTTACTACATTTGCGATCATTACTTCATAATGTTCCGCACTGCAGCTTGTTGTGTAGCAAGTTTCATCAGAGGAAACTATGTTTCATTTCTCTGTCTGACATCAATAAATTTATGAAACTTGAAAACAGTTCCTTGCATGGTTGCTAATCTGGAGATATAGTGATTGTGCTCTGAAAACGGAAAACATGGCTCCTCCAATGATTACATTCGTTTTGTATTCTCTAGCTGTATTACATTTAGCATATCGTAGTAGCAGTTGAACTGATGGTTGCAACACTTTTGCCAGCATGGGGCTGTCCTTGGGTCGGTTATGGCAAGGTAGGAATTTTTAGATTTGAGTTTTAAGATCCCACTACGCTCTATATGAGATGACCTCCCATGAACGCCTCCTTACAAGTTGGTTTGTTTCTTGAAAAACCAGAAATATAATGGATTCATTGCGAAAGATAGAGATCCCTGAGCCAGGCTTGTTTCAGTCGAACTATGCTAAAAACATTTGAGTACCCCTCAAAATATAATTGAATCATTGCGAAAGATGTAAGCGGAGTTGCTTATTAGAGAGTGGGTCATTATACAATGCCGCTAGACTTTGTACCAGAGCAGCAAGGACGGTACAACTTACAAGGCCTGAAGGTTGAGAGGCTGAGGCCATAGACCATAATCGCGGTTGTAACGTCGGACTTTATGTCATCCTTGATTAATAGGGGGGCTCCATCTATAACCCTCAGGCCCCAACCCAGAACAAAGAGAGATCATTAATAAGTCAGCAGTGAAGTCCCACTAAAAAATGCAAAAAATGTCGAGCTTCAGCAGCAGCAGCCTCTTTCGTCTCTCCTTTGTAATACTGCTGTTCATCATCACTATAGAAACAGCAGAAATGACAGCATCATCTGAAATACTTTCAAGATTCCAGGAATATCTGAGAATCAACACAGCACACCCAAATCCCGATTACTACAAAGCTGTTGACTTTATACTGTCCCAAGCTGAATCATTGTCCCTTGGATCCCAAGTTATTGAATTTGTCAGTAATAAACCTCTAATCTTGCTCAAATGGCCTGGTCAATTTCCCAAATTGCCCTCCGTCCTCCTCAACTCTCACACCGACGTCGTTCCGGTTGAGTCCCACAAGTGGGACCATCCTCCCTTTGGGGCCCACATCGATTCTCATGGCAATATTTTTGCTCGAGGTTCTCAGGCAAGCCAATTTTTATTATCTTTGTATTTTTTTTAATCAAGTGGCCTTCATTTTAAATATTTTTTTAGCTTTATTATGGAGGTAGCTGTCTCTGTAGTGTTTACTTATTACTTCCTCAGTCCCGGTTATTTGTTATTTGTTATTTGTCTTTTCTGGGTGTCTCGGTCATTTGCTTTGCTCCTTTCTGTATTAGAAAGATTTACACTATTGTGCACTTGTCATCTACCAAGTAGAACCACAAAATTTCGAAATATGAATAAATAATGATGGAGTAAATTCTACTTCTAAGAGTTGTCCTCCCCCTTTCGAAATTCATTTGGCTTGTAGCAAAGAGCATAGAGTTTGTGTAAGACGGACATTTTCGTCTTAAACTTAAAACTGGATGGTGCAAAAATATAATGCCTAGAAACTAAATGGGTATAAATTGACACGCTTTAAGGTTTAAATGGAAATACCCGTTTTAAGAGAGACCGAGAAAGAAAATGAATCCCTTCATTTCCCTCCATAGATGCGATTAGAATACGTGATTGCTCATGTTGGTGTTTTGATTAGCTTTCGTTGGCATTCCATTATTACATTAGAAGTTTGCGCAATGGCTTCCATGGCTATAATGGACAGGCTAATTCAAGGGTGAAATGGTATTTTTGTAGGACATGAAATGTGTGGGTATGATGTACTTGGAAGCTATCCGCAACCTGAAATATTCGGGTTTTGAACCAACACGCACCATCTATTTGTCATATGTGCCGGATGAAGAGATTGGAGGGCGTGACGGGGCTGAAAATTTGGCTAAATCTCATGTTTTTAAACAGATGAATGTGGGATTCGTGTTAGATGAGGGAAGGCCATCCCCTGATGAAAATTATCACGTCTTTTATGCAGAGAGGTCCCCAATGTGGTTGGTAATTAAGGCTATTGGAGCACCTGGACACGGGGCAAAATTGTATGACAATACAGCTACGGAAAATTTGTTCAAGAGCATCGAGACTATCCAGCAATTTCGAGCATCACAGTTTGAGTTGTTAAAGACTGGCTTGAAAACTGCTGGGGAAGTGGTTTCAGTTAATGTGGTGTTTTTAAAAGCCGGCATACAAACTCCTGATGTGAGTCTCGTTCAAATCACCTTTACCTTGTGATATTTGTTACAATGGTTGCGGCTTTTGATGGTAGTCGTTCTTGTATGAAACCGTTTTATGTATGTTCTATGGTGTGATGTGGTCTTTTGTTACTGTCTACATGTTGTATAGGGCTTTGTTAAGAATATACAACCATCTGAAGCTGAAGCTGGTATTGACATTCGGGTTCCACCAACTATTGATCAAGTCGCATTTGAGAAACGCATTGCCGAGGAGTGGGCTCCAGCTTTGCGCAACATGACATTTAAGGTAGTAGCTACTACTTAAAGCTTAAAAGAGTATTTTTGGCTGCTACTGTTTTCACATCTTGGTTAGTTTTCTGGACATTGTGTTCTAACTCTTTAAGTGCATTACTTGTGTTTTCGACCTTTTTGGCATCTTAGTTTGAGGAGAAGCTTTCAGTGCTTGACAAATTTGGAAATCCAGCAATGACAGTTGCAAACAGTTCAAATCCCTGGTGGACGCTGTTAGAAGAAGCTATCCATGATGGTGGCGGAAAACTTGAAAAGCCAGATATATTTTCCGGTGGAACGGATGCTAACTTCTTTAGGCAACAAGGAATTCCGGCTATAGGATTTTCTCCTATAGCTAATACTCCAAGCTTGGCTCATGGCCACAATGAGGTACAGATTCTGATTTCTCTGTTTATCCGCTATTGACTAGAGTCTTTCAGGCAGTTTGATGATGTGAGGTACCAAAATTCCCCCCTCTAACAAAGGAAATATTTGGAAAGAAACTCACATCTTCCATTCCCCCTCCCCTTTCCCTCATGATACAAGTATACAACTATCGAAACAAGGCCTAAGAGTGTGTTTGGATAGCTAAAGCGGAGGGAAAATGAAAGGAAGGTACAAAGGGGAGGGAAATGGAGGGAAGAGAAGGGGAGGCGGAATGGAGAAAATTAGTTTTGCCTGCAATCTCTCCTTTGCAGGCGGGATTTTAATTTGCCTTGAAGGAGGGACCCCAAATCCTCCCCTCCAAATCCCTCTACGACATTTTGTTAACCAAATAAAATATAATACGTCTCTTCATTTTCATGTAAATCCTTTCATCCAAACAACCATAAGGTGTTCATCTCATTTAGCTTATTACAGTTTTCCTGTCTCTCATAAAGAAACTTAATTATTATTTGCTCTACTGTACCAAGCGTGTTACTTCCTCTCCGGCCCATTCATTTATTTTACCTTCCATATTTTTTAGTGAGTATATTTTAAGTAAGGGTAGAGTGTATTTGGAATTCGGAAGAAACATTTTGTGATGGTCGTTTAATGCTGCAGTTCCTAAATCAAAAGGAATACCTTAAAGGAGTCAACATTTACGCATCTATCATCAAAGCTTTTGCCTCTAATCCAGAACTCAAAAGACCAAAGTTTTGAACGACGAGTTGTAAGAGGATGTCTAGTATTTCTATGGTAAGATGACTGAATTTAGTGTCATTTTATACAATGTACTTGTGGTCTTCATTGCTTCATATAACAATTCTCCTCCAAGTCGCCTTATATATTTTGAAGGATAGTCTGTAATACAATGGCCTGTTGTGAGCTAGGTTATGTGTTCGAATCCTCCTTGTCTCTTGCATTATAACACCTTTATGACTCTTGTAACACCACGATAGAAAAAACCAGAAATAAGACGCAAAAAGAGTATGCTAACTGTTGGAGTTTAATCCCTCCATTATTATGTTGCTCATGACTAAAGGAAACTTGATTGATTCAGTGATCCATTGATCACTGAAACCAAAGAGTCCGGTAATGCTAGTATTAGTACTGTCAGTTCTTGGATCCTCTTCTCCGTTACCCCATTCTTCAATTAAGTGTGACCGGTAATGCTAGTATTAGTACTCTTGACTTGAGCTCGTAAAGTCTTTTTAGTCGTGTCCATATATACGGAGTATTAGAGTTATGCAAGACCAAACTTCAACAAACATGATCATAACTGTGCTTACCTCTGGGGTCCTTTCATTTGTAGAAGTTTATTACTTGTGCCTTGATAAGCTTGTAAATAGATTTGATTTACTCCCTCTCTCTCAATTATTTGTCTGCCTTGTTTATTTTTTTGTGAAGAGTATTTTAATAACTACGAAGTAGTAGATGTGAAAACGGGTTCCCGCACGGAAACAATCTTCATAATTGCAGTATAAATAATATTGTGCTCTAGGCCGAGTATACAGTCTAGGTAGCACGAGAACGGACACGGACACGGACACGACACGACACGGACACGCGATACGGCATCTCTTGAAATTTAGGACACGGGACACGGCATTTAAATATAATAAAATGTATATTTTATAGTCATAAATAACGTACAATTTTAATTATATATTGATATTTTATATTAAATGTAAATAATTGAAGGTAAATTTAGACTATAACTATAATTTATTCTCATTTCCCACCCAACTCATCTTCTAATCAACATCTTTTAGTATTTGAACCTCTCATTCTGTATTTATAGGTGTCCGTGTGTCCGTGTATCCGACACGGTGTCCGACACGGGACGGCTACTTAAGTGAAGTGTCCGTGCTACCTAGTATAAAGTAATAAAAATTTGTATATGCAACATCATATAGTAACTATAATACCCTAAAAGCATACCCGATGTGCATCACGTTCACTTTATATGTCTGCTCTTTGTATTTCTCAAAAAAAAAAAGGCAACTTGACTCAACTTTTCCCTCTATTATTTTATACATTTAACTTTTGCCTTCTAAATTACTAAATTATTATGATTTTCATTCTTTTAGCAAAATTCGTGATGATTCAATCAATTTATATCATCAGTAGTGGATAAAGCTTGATGGAACATCAAATTTATCAACGCTAATGAAGAATTTATTGGAGTTTGATGCTTGAGGTGAATATTATATGGATACGATGTAAACCCATTATTTGACTACCATTCATTGTACAATGTTTGAAACCCTTCTCCCATCATTCTCCAAGAGAATTTCTTAAATGTATTTCACAAACTATTGTTTTCCAGTACATCAAAATTCATCTGGCTGCTCGACTTAATTAGCTTGAGTTTTGTCTAAATTATAATGACCGTCTTTATCACCTCATATGCCAAACCTGTGTTACAGATTAGATTTATTTATTTAATCAAGGATATACATGCTTTATACTTTTTTATTCATTTACCTAATTTCGTGTTATCACATAAGTTGTATTTCCAAGAATTTATGATGTTTTAAAATTAAAATAACATAATCCCTCCACTCTTTTTTTCTTCAAAATTTATCTCATTTTTATTATTCCCTTTCTATATTTAGTATGAAAAATTAGTTGTGGCTCTCTTACTCCTTAGGAGTTAGCTGTGAAGAAATTCTCTACCCATATAATTGCTACCGAGTTATGGAATGGTATTTTTAGGTAGAATGTAGGGGATTTTTACACTAATTTATCGTAAAACCGCCTTACATAAGATAATTAGCATATACAACATGTTATAAATTTTTATTTTAAAATAAATATAAATAATTCTATAAAAATAAATGTTTACTTTTATAATTATAAAATCGGTTTTTCTAAAATGTGCACTTAGGCCACATGATACAGAATGTAAGGGATTTTTATACAGAAGTTATGGAATGGTATTTTTAGGTAGAATGTAAGGGATTTTTACACTAATTTATCGTAAAACCGCCTTACATAAGAAAATTAGCATATACAACATGTTATAAATTTTTATTTTAAAATAAATATAAATAATTCTATAAAAATAAATTTTTACTTTTATAATTATCAAATCGGTTTTTCTAAAATGTGCACTTAGGCCACATGATACAGAATGTAAGAGATTTTTATACAGAAGTTATGGAATGGTATTTTTAGGTAGAATGTAAGGGAGTTTTACACTAATTTATCGTAAAACCGCCTTACATAAAATAATTAGCATATACAACATGTTATAAATTTTTATTTTAAAATAAATATAAATAATTCTATAAAAATAAATTTTTACTTTTATAATTATAAAATCGGTTTTTGTAAAATGTGCACTTAGGCTACGACAATGTATTAGGGAGTATAATAAGTGTATAACGCATGGGAAGGGTAGTTATCGGAAATACAACCGAACGTATAAAATATTGCCCCAAAATTTATCAATCAGGAGAAAGTTCTTTACTATAAAACATTTTTCGCTATTTGAACATTCAGTCACTCTCTTATACGATGGTCTCATCCTGTACTTTTTTTTTTTCAAAATGTGACTACTTTTTGGTAAATAGTGATTACCTTGGAAAAAAAACATTTTTTAATTATAAAAAGTGGTCACTATTTATAGAAAAATGGTCACTATTAGTAAAAAAAAAAATTAGTCACTATTAGTTGGTTGTATCATGCGACGGTCTTAACATTTTATCCACTTAACACAAAGTAAGACAAATTTATCAAACTAACAAATGAATTGATGAACACGGCCAAAAGTAAATAGCAGCGCCCATCAACTTTTTTTTTTTTTTTTTTTTTTTGGCAGCAGTAAAATTAGTAGCTTACAAGGTACAAACCCGACTCTCTGAGTCGGATTTTATAATTATTACAACATTCGAATAACAAATTAAACTAATGACTGAGTTGGTAAATAGAGCAGCCTTCATGAAGGGACAATTTGAGCTTGCCAAATGCACGGTCATTTCTTTACTCTTCCTAATTTGTTGAGCTTCGGAGGAGTACCTACAACAAGACACACTTACGCCACGAAGACGTAGAAATTTATGGGGGAAAGATCTACTTGAAAAACAAGTAGACATGCTGTGTCTCGGAGATTCATCCTCTTGGCTATTATCTTTTTTAGGAGTGATCCAAAAAACCACCAGGTAAGCAAACCATAACATAATATGCCCCACGACTAATCTTTTGACCGTAGATGCAATAGAGCATCGTCTGAAGGCGGATCCAATCCAGCCAATACACGAATCAACCATAAAGGCTTCATAAAAGCCATTATTTCTTTGAACAATAAGAAACTTGACAATACGAACTATCGCCACAAAGTATAAGGGACAGGACACCCTTAACCAATTTGATGGCGACATAAGAAAGCTAATCCCATCGGAAAGAATCCAATATAGGGAAATTATTAATATTATTAGGAATAATAATACAACTAAAGCTAATTTAAGGGAGTGCATTGAGATTTATTGAGAACCACCACATCCAGACCACCCAACACCACAAACCAACCCATACCCACACAAACCAACCCGTCATGACCACACACCATTTAACACACCCCAACCAACTAGAGTCACACACAACCGGGAACAGCCCTCCGAAAGATAAAACGTAAACAGACCAATTGAACCTCCAGCTCCACCATCAACACCTAGAACCAAAGACATAGGGAACAAGACGGACCGAACCGCAATCCGACCCCGAACTAACCGACAAAGCCCAAGGATGCCACACAAGACCACAAAAAACTACAAAAAAACTACATGCAAAGTCAATAAGACCCCTAAACGAACATGCATAGACTAAACGGTGGGGGAAGGGGCGAGGGGAAGGGGGAACACCGGACTAAGACATGCAAAGACGCCAAGGGAATGACTGACCAGAAAAGACCACCAATAAACAACTGACGGACTTACCTTCGAAGGTGGGGAAAGGGGCGAGGGGGAGGGGAACACCTTCTAGATAAGTCCTCGACGAAGGCACTTGGATAGCGACGGCGACGGCGACGCGAGCGACGGAGTACTGGAACGAGCGACGATCGGAATCCCCACAAGAAACTAACGAAACAACCCACAATCGGACTAAATGGAGGAAGCCGGAAAGCTCAAGACGATCAACGAAAGCCGGAAAAGGGTCATTTTACGGCCATCCCCTTAGAGCACCTTAGAAAGCAAGCTTTCCTATAAACATACTATGGAGTACTAATTTTACAGTTGCAGAGATATTGGAATCATAACATTAGCAATGATTGAACCACTCATATCATAACATGTCCTCTACTCTGTAGACTCATTAGTGAGATCATCGATTCCTTCAGCCGTCAATTCATGTCTCCGGTCTTAATGTTAGCGACTCCAGCGTTCGATTTTTTTAGCGATTTTAATGGTAGCCCATTTAACATATGTACTTGATTACATCGCTTTTGACAACAAAGGCATACTGCATGGCTCTTCTTGGCAAAATATCTAATTAATCTTCTATGATTATTCTTCAATGATTACTTAACAACTTTCGGAATGAATGATGAAGATAAAAGAGAATTGAAAGGAATTTTGGAAAATCGGAAAGGAGAATGTAGAAATGTTAGAAAATCCTCCGTTTTAATAGGAGTAATATTTTTTTATTTAAAACATAACCGACAATTACAATTCTCTAATGACCTGTTTGGCAAAATTCGAGTTCCCAAACGCTACCTAAACAAAATTTACTTCTCTTAACAAAAATGAATCAAACGAAATTTATTGTAAGTTTTTACGTTTATTTAATTGAATTCAATCATCATAACTGATTGATGTGTAGTTAGATATTGACTTGATATTTTAGGTAGTGGAATATATTTTCTCCAATGTGGTTTCCATAATTAATATTTAAAATTGGTATTTAATATATATTTTTTATTTTTTAATGGCAGAATTAATATACCATAAGTAAGATGATACTAACCATAGCAATAGTAATTGACACGTGTCATATGATAAGCCTATTGACACGTGGCATATAATAAGGCTGATG
>JAIUZE010003674.1:0-33933 GCA_022085475.1 Heliosperma pusillum
GTACTTTGATAATAATGAACTCATGGGCTATAGACTTGAAAGTGACCGAGTATAAGAGAGTATTTGTTGGTCCTTCAATTAAACAAACCTTTGAGGTTGTGTTGAATATTTGAGCTAAAGGAATGTTATTATACTTGAGTTACAATTTCGCAATTGGGAATCCGTGTGATATGAAAGGATGGATGATTGGGTTGTAGTCGATTTATCAAGTCTAGGTGTACCTTACTTTGATGACTGCTCGTGGTATGATGGTCCCTTGTAAGAGGCCTTTGTAAAGGAATAATTAAGTGGTTTTATTATCGCCTTAATTTTGAAAGGAGAAATTTTGTGGATTAAACCTTAAACCATTACCCGTGCCATTGTCCCTTTTCATTTCCATTCTTGAATGCTTTTGTAAAGATTGATCTTTAAGAAATCGCATACTCGTATCTTATTTCTTACGCGGATATCTTCATAACTCTACTATCCGCTTTGTCTCTTTCTTGCCCTCGTTATTTTCAGCGTTCCTCTCTTTTAATCTCGTGCCTGATTTTATTCTCGTGTTCTCCTTGAGATTTCTTATTGTTTTCCTATCTCGTTGCCGCTTCATCTTTTCCTTAGTGGATTGGATTTTCCGTTTGTAAGGCTTAGAGAGTAAGAGTAATGTATTTTGGAATTCTTTAGTTAGAAGATGTGTCTTTGGATTGAGCAAAGTTCAGGTTGTATTTGATCATGAGAAATAAGACTTAAGCTCTAGGATGAATCCTAATAGTGATAATGTATCCTCTCTTGGTGATGTTATATTCGGAGTTTGGTATTGTAGTGTTGTTTTGAGAATTGAGTTGATCATGATAATAGTTTGTTGATGTTGGGTATTATAACGGTTGCTTGGGATATCATTTGGGAATTAGATGTCTCTAATTGGTGGATTCTAAAATAGACGTTGCTTTAGGGTAATTGAGTTGGTACCCAAAGTTTGAGGAGTTTTATCATCAATGAAAATCGATTCATTTTGAGTTTTAGATGAAATAGATGATTTGAATGGTTGTTTGATTTCCAAGTGATTGGTCATTTGCGGTTTGGGATTAGTAATTCTCTTTGATTCTTAAGGAAGTTTGAGATTGAGAAATATTCGTAGCAAGCTTTGGATAGTGAGTGCTCAGTTGTTATGGAATATAGAGATAGAATGGTGAACCCATTATCTTGAGGATTAGTAACCTCCGTAGTTTGCTAATGTGGCTATTTATATTTGAGGCTTCGAGCGTAGTAATGATCGAATTAAGGATGTTATGGCGTATTAAAGAATCCTTATTGCCGATAATGGATTGGGGATTTTCCGTTGTCGTGAGACTTTGGATGAGGCTAGTTGAATCTTAGATAATTATGTTTGTTGCTTTGATTGTGTTTTGACTTTCGAGGATGAGAAAGTTCATTGTAATGAATTTTGGAATAAAGTGGATCAGAGAATTTTATGGTAAGGGTCGTTCACTTTGAGGTTGTTACTAGATATGGTCCCCCTAAGATGAGATTTCTTTGGTTAGTGGTCTCAGATAGAGTTTGATGAATCTAGGGATTTTATATTGCGTTAAAGGACCTCTCCTGCAGATTGCAATCTATGGACCCTAGTCGATGCTAATTAGGTTTGAATGGATATGTGGATGACTTGGGTCTCGTGGTTATGAAGGATTTTAGTAGAAATCAAATGTTTGAAAATGTTGAGGTGTAACTTGGGTAAATTACATCCTCTTGAGGATTAGAGTATCAGTAGAGTTAGTTCTATCGAGTTCTTGTAGATCTTCGTGCCGACTTCATCGTGATTCTTCCTATTCCTAAGAATTCGATTTGTTATGTTTTTGCGTGTTTTGTATATATTTTGTTATCGTGATTTGTGAACTTTAAGTTCGAGTCGCTCTATGTACGTGTAATGTCTTGTTATTTGATTTTATCGTTGATAAAACTTTCAAATTTCCATATTATATTTCTAAATTAACGTTTCAAAGAAGTTTAAAAATGGTTTGTGTACCCTCTTTTTGGAGAAAATGGATTTCTTTTGCTTTTATATTTGGATTTTGCGTTTGGTTGGATGTGTGCACTTGTTATTGGAGACGTCTGATAACTAGTCCTGCACTTACTAACGTTGTTTTGAATTTCGACTTCACTATTTCGACAAAGATTGGTTTGGATAATTAGAGTTCTCGTTCGCGACGAGCATTCTTGTGATCCGTAAGTAAGTTTCGCACTTATGAAAAGTTTTCCTTAAACCAATTTCGAGATGAACCTCGTTTCATAAATGTTTTCCCTTGTAAAAGCTTTCGTGTTGATTTTGTAAACCGATTCTTGTCCTTGATACTTTTGTTTTCTACTCTCAAGTTTCGAGGACGAAACTTTTTAAAAGGTGGGGTGATTGTAACACCCGGAAATGTACCCTATTTTTCTAGTATAAATATTTTACGAAATCTTTTCAGCAAATTTAAGTTTTAATTTATAATTTTTTGTTCCGAGTCGAATTTAGAATTTCCGAGTTCGTATTTGGAATTTCTGCGAGATTCCATGAAAAAGTCGTCTTAAGGCGAGTTTGACTTTTTGGTTGACTTTTCCTTACTTATACTCTAATTCCCTTAACCTAATTCATTACTCCAAAATCAAACACAAACCCTCTTCCTCTTTAAGAAATCTCAAGCTAGCCTCCCTCTTCATTTTTCGATCTTTGATTCACCATAACTTCTTCATTACTCGATAGAATTCACGTAAGTTCGTCTTATTCTTCCCCTCTTAGCTTCCTCTACCCGTATTGGTAATAAAATTACCGTCTTTCTCGCTTTTTAAATTATCCGTCTTTCTCAAGATGAATTTTATTCATCTTTTATTACCTATTTGTAGGTGGAGACTACTAGGAAGGTTTAGTAATCGATTAAAGACGCGTAAAGGTAACGGTGAAGGGTTACTCGATATCATTTACGTGTTTTACATGATTTTCCATGTTAGAATTCGTTTTTGGAATACAATTAGAAAGCTTAGAAATTATGATTTTGAGGATGATTGTTGTTAGTTGATGATTGTTGATGATGAATATTTATTGTTGATAGTTGATAGAAGTAAATTAGGAAAATTGGAAATGATAGAAAGGTGTTGTTTGTTCTCGGGTGACTCGTGCAAATTTACAGCACTGACCCTTTTTGGTAGAATGCTCATATCTCCTTCGTTACTTGTTTGTTTTGGGCTTATGACCACTCGTTGGAACCGTAAGAGGATAAGCTATTACCTAGACTTGGAATTTTTGCATTCCCATATATAGAACTCTAGTTATGACCGTTTGAAGTGGACCCTTGTTTTTCGTTGGTTTCCAAACAACATTGTTTTGGAGAGGTGAACTATGTTTTTATTCATTATGCTTCATAAACTTGTTCTAATGCTTATGTATCATGTATTGACTCATGTTTATCATATTTAAACTTATATGATTCCCTATTCTCATGTGTTTGTGACGGTTTTTGGTATGTTCCCACTTTGAGTCGGTTTTTACAAATGATACGGTTTGAGCACTATTTTGTCTTGTGCTTTGTACTCTCATTCCTTTGGCTACCTTCCCGTTCGTAAGGCTGGAATGTCGGAACGGAGAGGTATCCTACTGCTTAAATGCATGTGTGAGTGGGCATATGACGACGTTGTTGGGAGTTGAACGCTATGCGTTGATCGACCCGGCCGTCAAATGTTGTATACTTGCGAGGTGGTGTTATTTGCATGTAGCGTACCGCTTGTCATGAGGCTTGAGCTGTTTTTCCGCCTCTTTCGTGAATTGATCTACCTAATTTGGGGTACTCGGCATATATATTTTATAAGCCCGAGTCTTGGATGTGGAACGTCTTACCACGTGTCGAATCGGAACATGATTTATTCCGAGAGTCTGGCCAGATTTAGACTAGGACCGTATTATTATCGTCGTCCTACCAGGAGGAAATTAGTCTACATATACGAAATGGATTGAATCGTGTATGTGTTCAGGGAAGGTTTTACTCCCGTGGATGCCCATAATCATACTTGCCTTGTACACGATGCTAGTGCGTTTCATTTACCGTGAGATTGTCGTCTTGTGTCGTTGTCTTTGAATGCGTGATTTCATGATTGTATTCATGGTCATTGCATGACTTGACACCGTCAAGGTCTTGGTTCGTGAATGGATGATAATATGTGGTAGTTATTGTGATCATCGCATGACTTGACGTGGTTTGTCTGTCGAGTCTCAATCTTATCAATCTTATACCGCTAACGGTGAGATGTAAGCCCTAGTGAGCGTATTCGGTTGCCTAAGAGTGTCTTCCCCGAGTCTTTGAATAACATGATGGTTTCGGATTTGATTTCCACATGATATTATCAATATCTATAGAATTGCCTATCTATTCTTATTGTACCTCACATGTATATATATATATATATATGCATGATTTTACTTTTGTATTTCCTTATATGTACGTTTGATGTGATATGGCTGGGAGAACCCGGAGTTACTCCCCACTGACTGTGGCGTTCATGTTTTTCATGAATGAACAGGTTGCTTGCATGGATTGACATTTTGGATATGATATTTTGGGGTTCGGGTGTGAGCTAGCGGGCGTTGTCCCTGGAAGATTAACCTCTAGACGTTGTTTAGCTAGTTGCTAAGTCTATTTCGAAAATACCCCATCTATTTCGAAAATACCCCATCTATTTCGAAAATACCCCATCTATTTCGAAAAAATACCCCATCTATTTTGTAAGATCACTTTTACATGTTCTTTGTTAACATTTTGAGAGACTCCGTCTCTTTGTTATTTTCCGCACTTAGTTGTAATATTTTGACACTCCTCGTTTTATTTAACTTGCATGTAAAAAAGTTTTTAAAAACTACCTATTTCCGCAATATAATTCACATGCTTGTTTGTTTATTATTTCCGGGAAAAAAAAGCTTTCGTCGAGGGTTGTCAACATTATGACAAATCATAAAAATATGTCAAGAACACTTAACTTGTTATAAATTCATACAACATGATAAAAACAACTACTTATCATGTTACTACCAAAATTCCATAAATCATAATAACATGAACCAAAAACAAAAGATGAACCAAAAACAAAAGAAACAAAAGCTATGTAACATTAATTCGTCGAGTAACTCGGAATCGTTACCTTAGCTAGCACAATCAATTAGCACCAAAATAAGAAGTATAAACTAAGAAACCCGTCTACTAATCTTCACCCAAACTATACGAGTCTCCAAACTCGTCTTCAAAATCTTCCCCTATAAGAAATGACAAGAAAAACATTATTAGAATTTAAACTTGATTTTCCATAATTAAATGTTGAAAACGATTTTGACGGAATTGAAAATAAACCGTACTAGAAGATGGAGAGCGAGGAGGAGATTCTAGAAATATAAGTTAGGACGGATTTAATTAATAAATGAAGGTTTTATGATGATTTTGCTCAAGAACGACGAAGAACGGATGAAGAACGCTCAAGAACGAATGAAGAACGTTGAAGAACGATTAATTTGATCTTAATTTGATTTATTGTAAACTGAAAAGTTGTTAGTGAGTAATGATGAGTGGTTGGGCCGTGTACATATAGAAGAAATATGGAGTCGGGTTTTGAAATTGTTGTTACGGAATTGACTCGCGTTTAATAATTATATTACGGTAATTGATTAAATATTAAGTTAATTAAATTAAATATCAAGATATTATGTTATTGTAATAAAAAGTAATGAAAATATCAAGGTCTAAGAGAGGAGAGGGAGCCGTGTGATGTTGTGCTTGTCGGGTCTGTTTTGTAAACGATTTGCGTAATTTCCGTTGACGGATCGATAAAGTAACAAAGATCTAAGATATTTGTATTAGTTTAATCGAAACAATTAAAATATCTCAAGTGAGTGGAAAACGATGACATGGGCGTGTGACTCATGCCAAAGTCGAGTTTCGGGTTTGTTTCGGGATTTATGATGAGTCGGGAATAGTTAAATGATTCCCGGGTTTAAACCGTAAAACCTTATTATAAATTCCGAATAAATTCAAAATAAATTTATTAAATTATCATAAATTCTAATAAATCTAAATAAAAATAAATTAAAAATATTATTTTTTTAAATAAAATTTCGGTCTTCAAAATTACAAGGCGAGTCGGGAAGTCAACGAAAGTCAAAGTCGACTTAAAAGTCAAGAAAAGTCAAAGATGACTTAAAAGTCAAGAAAAGTTTATGACGACTTAAAAGTCAAGAAAGTCAATGACGACTTTAAAAAGTCAAGAAAAGTCAAAGACGACTTAAAAGTCAAGAAAAGTCAAAGATGACTAAAAACGGGATTTTCATGAAATCTCTCAGAAATTCCAAATACGAACGCGGAATTTCAAAATACGACTCGAAACAATAAATTCTATTTTAAAAACTTAAGTCTGCTGAAAAGTGTTAGTAAATATTTTTATAGAAAATTTGGGTACTTTTCGGGTTGTTACACTAATCTTCTTAGTTTCATCAAACTCTTATTAGAAACCACCAACAAAATATTTATATAAAGGGAAAACATGATCGCTAACAACCACAAGGTAAAGGAGACTTACCATGAAAATCCCTTGATTCAATTTACTTCAAACTCATGATCCTAAATTTACAATGAACTTTCTCATCCTCGAAAATCAAAACACAATCCACGCAACCAAACATAATTATCTAAGATCCAACTAGTCTCATCCAAAGTCTCACGACGAGGGAAAATCCACAATCCATTATCGCTTATAAGAATTCTTTAATACGCCCTAACATCCTTAATTCGATCATTACTACGCTCGAAGCCTCAAATATAAATAGTCATATTAGCAAACTACGGTTATTATAATCCTCAAGATAAATGAGTTCACCATTCTAACTCTATATTCCATAACAACCGAGCACTCACTATCCAAAGCTTGCAACGAACATTTCTCAATGTCAAACTATGATTCCTTAAGAATAAAAGAGAATTACTAATTCCAAACCACAAATGGCCAATCACTTGGCAATCAGACAACCATTCAAATCATCTAGATCATCTAAAACTCAAAATGAATCAATTTTCATTTATGACAATACTCCTCAAACTTTCGGTTACCGGCTTAAATTCCCTAAAGCAAAGTCTCTTTTAGATACCACCAATTAGAGACATCAAATTCCCAAATGATATCCCAAGCAACCGTTATACTACTCAACATCAACAAACTATTATCATGATCAACTCAATTCTCAAAATAACACTACAATACCAAGCTCCAAATCTAGATACGCTAAGGGAGGATACATTATCACTATTAGGATTCATCCTAGAGCTTAACTCCTATTTCCCATGATGAAATAGAACATGAAATTTGCTCAATCCAAGGACACATATTCTAGCTAAAGAATCCCAAATTACATCACACTTATTCTATGAGCCTTAAAAACGGAATATCCAATCCACTAGAGAAAAGATTAAGCAGCAACGAGATAGAAAACGATAAGGAATCTCAAAGAGAACACGGGAATAAATAAGGCACGAGATTACGAGAGAGGGGCGCTGAAAATAACGAGGTCATAAGCAAGAGACAAATCAGATAGTAGAGTTATGAAGATATCCGAGTAAGAAAGAAGATACGAGCATGCGATTTCTTAAAGATCAATCTTGACAAAAACATTCAATAATGGAAATGAAAAGGAATGATGGCACGAGTAAAGGGTTAAGGTTTAATCCACAAAATTTCTCCTTTCAGACTTAGGGTGATAGTAAAGCAACTCATCCCAAACAAAGGTCTCTTACAAGGGACCATCGTACCACAATCATCAAAGTAAGGTACACCTAGATTTAACAAATCGATTACAACCCAATTCATCCGCCCTTTCATATAACACGAATTCCCAATTGCGGAATTGCAACTTAAGCATAATAACATTATCTCAACTCCATAATTTGACACATTCCCAAAGGTTTCAAAAACCGAAGAACCAATAAGGAACTTTCCATACTAATCTCTTTTCAACTCCTACGGCCACAAGGTAGAACACCGAACAAAACGTCATTATCAACATCATATAGCCCACGAGTTCATTCATAACAAAGTACAACCTCAAGTAAAACATCATCATTAACGTCCCAAGGTTTTTCCTGTGGGAAATCGGTATTACCAAAAAAACAATTATAATAGGATTATAACGAAATAGTAATAACTTGATAATACTAGTCATAAACGAAAACAAGAAAAGACTAGAGATTTAGTAATCAACCTCCGGTCCTAGCAATTGGCGTAAAGAACAGAGATATCAAAGTAGATATCCTCCTAATCGTTGCACCCAAGATTGTATGAGATATACCCTTCTCCTTTGCTAGAAAGAGAACTAAAGTTACTGTTAACTTTTGTTTTGTGATTTTGTCAAAAGTTCCTGTTAACTTTTGACTTTTCCTGATGTGTGAATGATGGAGGCAGTAGTGAGAATTAGGTTAGGTTAGAAAATGAAAATCTCAATTTTCTTCCACTGCTTACTTTCTCACGGCACATAGGTTTTATATGAGGAAATTTAGTCTCCTCAAAAATAACTACCCATTGACTAAAAAACCGAGTGTATCTGGATACATTCGTTTTTGATCATTTTAGCTTCGAATATAATGTAATATCTTATAATCGTTGTTTTACATGGACCGACAATATAATACATCATTAATTATAAATATCCGTATATTTATAATTTCCCAATTAATTATAATGGTTTATGTTTAATTAGCTTACATTATATATCCAATTTACGAATTACAGTTAATTCGTCTCAGCTAACTTTATTTAATCGTTATTAAATAATCGTGTCATCATCACATTGACTAACCTTTTAGTCAAATACACTGACTAACCTTTTAGTCATATATTAGGGCATCAATATGATTATTTTCTCAAATAATCACATCTCTCAAACACATCCTATAGGTGTGACTTTTAGGGACCAGTTGATCACCGCCATCTGTATGACAATAACGTCAAACTTATCTAGCAAGCCAACCGTTATTGATAAACGTTAATCAACTGATTATTATACAAAGTATACCCCTGTGAACCTACAGAGGTTTATCTTTGTTATTGCACTAACTGGAGGACACTAGCTCCAACAATCTCCCACTTGTCCGTACAAATGTATGTGCGATAACCGATTCTCATATCCATAATAAATTTCTCCCACTCAATGTAAACCAATTTGCAAAGTCCGTATTCACAAAGGTCGTAGTTTACAAGTGATCAGTATCAAGAGTGGTTTCCCCGACTAGAGAGTAACTTAACTGATAAACGAATCTTTATTCGAGCATGGCCATGCATTCAGTTACAGCTCCTCGAGTGGCCCTGAGAAATATCATATCCTGATAAAGGTTGGATATTTTCTTCAACTCGAATCTCATACAAGCGCAGTATAAAATGACCCAGTGAAAAATCTACTTAGCCTTCTGTTACGGTCGACCATGAGAAAGAAACCAAAGTCACCCAAAAACTGCCTTTATCTCAAGAGACAGTCGATAGTCAAAAGAATCGACTCTAGGAACACTATGGACGTCCTATCCACGACCTGGCACCTAATGTTCCGAAACATTTAGGACTCCATAACGTTGTCACAAAATTGTCCTGCGAGGTATCATTATAACTCGCATATGTGATCGATCAGTCAACTGTTTGACTTATGGCTCGTTGAACCCACCATCAATCGACTGCACAGAATAATTGCCAGAGTTATCAGCTCATGTAGGCGATTACGGACCAAAACAAATATAATGTAATTCAGTTCACTTTGTGGTGTTCAATGTTGTCAGTACAACCCACATGAAAAACAAAATATAAAACAAAACGATGATATTATAGATAGTTTTTATGAAAAAGATACAGGTGTCTAATCCATACAAAACAACTAATACAACTCAGGAACACGTTTGATTCCCATGGAAATAACGTGCCCTTCATGTTTATCATATCTCAGTGGTTTAGTGATAGGATCTGCGACGTTATCATCCGTAGCAATCTTGTCTATCACTATTTCCCTTTGCTCCACGTAATCTCGGATCATGTGAGCCTTCCGTTGTACATGCCTAGACTTGTTGCTGGACTTAGGCTCCTTAGCCTGGAAGATGGCACCACTATTATCACAATAGATGGTGATCGGGTCATCCGAACTAGGAACTACAGTTAGTCCTTGTAAGAATTGACGCATCCATATAGCTTCCTTCGCAGCCTCTGAAGCAGCATAGTACTCGGATTCAGTCGTAGAATCTGCTATAACAGTTTGTTTGGAGCTTTCCAGCTGACCGCAGCGCCATAAAGAGTAAAAACGAATCCAGACTGAGATTTCGAGTCATCTCGATCTGTTTGGAAGCTAGGATCTGCGTAACCGGTTGCGCATAGCTCAGTGTCACCTCCATAAGTCAATACCCAATCCTTAGTCCTCCGTAGGTACTTAAGGATATTCTTAACAGCTATCCAGTGTGTTTCACCTGGATTGCCTTGGTAACGACTTGTCATACTAAATGCATATGCCACGTCAGGACGTGTGCATATCATGGCATACATGATCGATCCTATAGCTGATGCATAAGGAATCCGACTCATGCGCTTGACCTCTTCCGATGTCTTTGGTGCTTGAGCTTTACTCAACTGCATCTCAGAGACCATTGAAAGGTTCCCCTTCTTGGAGTTGGTCATGCTGAACCTCTCAAGAATCTTATCTATATAAGACTCCTGACTGAGGGATAACATCCGTCGTCATCTATCTCTGTAGATACGGATCCCCAAAATTCTTTGTGCCTGGCCCAGATCTTTCATCTGGAAATGGTTCTTTAACCAAACTTTTACCGAAGTTAAGAGAGGTATGTCATTCCCAATCAAGAGTATGTCATCGACATACAATATCAGGAAGACAATCTTGCTCCCACTCAACTTGATATATAAGCATGGTTCCTCGACCGATCGAGTAAATCCATTCTCTTTTATCACTTGGTCGAAACGATGATTCCAACTCCGAGAAGCCTGCTTAAGTCCATAGATGGAACGCTTAAGCTTGTATACCTTCTTAGGATTTTTAGGATCAATGAAACCTTCGGATTGTACCATGTACAACTCCTCCTCCAAATAACCGTTTAAGAAGGCGGTTTTCACGTCCATTTGCCAAATTTCATAGTCATGAAAGGCGGTAATCGCTAAGATTATCCGAATGGAACGCAGCATGACTACGGGTGCAAAGATTTCATCATAATGCAAACCGTGCACTTGAGTGAAACCCTTTGCCACTAGTCGTGCCTTGTATGTATCTGGTTATCCTTCTACAGAATGCTTTATCTTGTAACGCCATTTGCACTGAAGAGGCCGAACCTTATCAGGTAAGTCAACCAGATCCCATACGTTATTCTCATACATAGAGTCCATCTCGGATTGCATGGCATCAAGCCATAGCTTAGAGTCGGAACCGGTCATGGCACCTTTATAGGTAGCGGGTTCGTTACTCTCTAGGAGTAAAACGTCATCACTCTCATTTTCCTCGACCATACCAATGTATCTGTCTGGAGGAATAGAGTGTCTACCCGACCTCCTAGGTTCCAAAGGAATTTTAACCGCAGCTGATGATGAAGGAACAGTTTCCTCCATTGGTTGCTCGGTTGTTGGTTCTTGAATCTCCGACAGTTCGAAGGTTCCATTACTTGTCCTATTCTCGAGAAATTCTTTCTCTAAGAACGTCGCACTAGCCGCAACAAAAACTCGATGTTCGGTAGGCGAGTAAAAGTAATGACCAAACATCCCTTTTGGATAACCAATAAAGGATGTCTTGACCGATCGTGGGCCGAGCTTATCGTCAGGTCTCCACTTGACATAAGCCTCGCAGCCCCAAACCCGAATAAAGGACAAGTTAGGGACCGTTCCCTTCCATAATTCATATGGAGTCTTGTCTACAGCTTTAGACGGACTTCGGTTAAGTATTAGAGCAGCTGACAAAAGAGCATAACCCCACAATGAATCAGGTACAACCGTGTGACTCATCATGGATCGAACCATATCAAGTAATGTTCGATTTCTCCGTTCGGACACACCATTCCATTGTGGTGTTCCAGGTGGAGTTAACTGCAGTACTACACCACAGTCTTTAAGGTGTCGATCAAACTCCTTCGAAAGATATTCGCCACCACGATCTGAACGTAGTGCTTTAATCTTTCTATCCAGCTGGTTTTCAACCTTATTCTGGAATTCCTTGAACTTGTCAAAGGACTCACTTTTATGCTTCATTAAGTAGACATAACCAGATCTACTCAAATCGTCCGTGAAAGTGATAAAATATCTATAGCCATCTCTAGCGTTGATTGACATAGGTCCACACACATCAGTATGTATGAGTCCTAATAGGTCAGCAGCGCGCATTCCCACACCTTTGAAGGAAATTCGAGTCATTTTGCCTATGAGACATGATTCACACGTGCCAAAAGATTCATAGTCAAATGGGGAGATAGTCCCATTATCAATGAGCTTCTTCACGCGTTTTTCATTATGTGTTCCTCATACTGGCAATTCCATAAATAGTTTTGATCTTGTCACCAACCTTGCTTTTTTACTACGTCACATGCATATATCTTGTGGTTTTGATCTAACACTAAATCCATTCAATGAAACTGCTTTACATAAACATTTCGTTTAAGAGAATACGCTATTATCCTTTATTACAACGAAAAGCCATCCTTTATCAAGTACGGAAACTGAATAAATGTTTTTAGATAAACTTGGTAGCCAATAGTAACAGTTATTCAGAAATAACTCAAATCCCCTCGGGAGTTGGATTACATATGTTCCCACTGAAACGGCAGCTACTCTTGCTCCATTCCCCACTCGCAGGTCCACATCACCCCTTGCGAGAGTTGTGATGTTTCTTAGACCCTGCAAATGATTGCACAGATGAGAACCACAACCATATCTAGTACCAGTTCCGAAACTTGCATGGTTAATCTCAAAAAATCATATGAAATAAAGAATAAGACATACCAACATGAGAGACGCGGCCTGCTTAAATGTCCTCTCGGTACACGAGGCAGTTCCTCCTCCAATGCCCAAGCTTGTGGCAATGGTGGCACTCCACGTTACCTTCATCGCTCTTTGTCTTGCCTTGTGAGCTACCGCTAGACTCACCAGGCCCACTCTTGCCTTGCCCTGGCTTTTTGAATTTCGGCTTCCCTACAGCTAGGTTGGCCTTAGCCTTGCCCATACCTTTGCCCTTGTTGGCAATCATGAGAACGTCCTGTTTCAGACTCCCACTCAATTTCAGATCACTCTCTGTCTGTACAAGGAGTGAGTGGAGCTGATGAAGACTCTTCTTCATGTCATTCATATAGTAATTTGCCCTAAAAAGGGCAAAACCATCATGAAGTGAATGAAGAACGCGGTCTATGACGATCTTCTCATCGATTTTGCAACCAAGTGCCTCCAGTTTCTCGACATTCTCAATCATGTCAAGAATGTGTGGGCTAACTGCTTGGCCCTTCTGGAGTTTCGCTTCAAAGAAGCGACAGGTATGCTCATAGCTAACGATCCTCGGAGCTTTCGAGAACTCGTTAGAGAGCGTGGTGAAAATCTTGTTTGCACCATGGGCAATGAATCGCCTTTGCAAATTTGATTCCATTGAAAAGATGAGTACGTTCTTTATCGCACCCCCCTCCATTACGAAATCACTATAAGCAAGTGATTCATTTGCTCCTACATTGGGGCCTGGGTTTGGCGGTAGTGGCTCAGTCAAGTACTTGAGCTTACCGTCAGCAATGGCAGCATTCCGTAATGCCGCCTCCCAGTCCGCAAAGTTGGACCCGTTATTCTTCAGTCGCGTTGACTGATTCATAGTGTCCATGAACATCTTAAGCCATGACTCACGTCCGAGCGTGGCACTTGGCATTGGGTCATCAGTATGGCCAGCCATTTGTTATTAGCAGTTATATCTGAATATATGACTGTGGAAAAAGAAAATAAATATGATAAGTTTCATCGTTTTAAAATTTGAGTCTAATGAAAAACAGTTTAATTCGATGACTCGTGCATTTATACAATTGACCTTCCTCAAGAATTATATAAATGATCCCAAGACTCAATTTCTGTAAATTGATAAGCCAACCTCTTGGCTAATTCTACTTTTAGAATTCCTGGTCGATAAATTTCTGTAAATTCTATCTTTAGTCCATCATAATCACGAGATATTACTCGTACTATAATGTTGAGATAAAATAGGTCAACACTCACTACTTACCCAACGTAGAAGGGGTCATATTATGACTTCCGACGAAGAAGGGGCTCATAGTAGTTTTCCCTATAAAGACTAGTCTCAATTTTAATTTATAGGGGAAGGTCCCATCATCTTAACTTAAATTCATTTTAAGTGAACGAATGTCTAGCAACTCGAGAATGATTTAACTAAGGCGATGGCCCTAAAAGCGAGTGACATCTGTATGTCCATGATTAAAAATATTCAATCTATATGAATCATTTTCATGCAATTTAGGTTTAGGTGGTTTGGTTTAGGCGGAATATGATGCAATTATATCTATCATGTGATGGAAAGTAAACGAGAATGAAAAACGTATAGGAAAAACATGTCCTAGTGTGGCCTATCCTACCAAAAAGAATGAAATACAACTTGGAATCCAACTGCTTGGACCCTCGAAGCTTGACTTGATCACCCTTTTTGATCCTTGTAGCGGGAGTGAGCTCCAATCTCCATCTTTAGTCTTCTTTGAAATTACAACAAATAAAATTACATAGATCCTATTTATTACATACTAATTTCAAAACTCAAAACTAAAAATAATGGAGATGCGAGATCTCAAAATATATCCAAGACTATGTTACCATCATTACGGTAACACAATCTACTAAGGCCACACTAAGTTATAACTGGTTGTAAAAATACGTTAAAAATCCATTCAAACATTCCAAAACATAATAAAAGCACCAACTAAAATAAAACACACAAGACATAATACAGTTATTACGATGTTTTATTATCCAAACCACCATTTAACATAGATTATAATTATGTGGTAATTCTGTAATTACCCACATCAATTACAATCTCCATTCATTTTACTGATAAAATGAACTATCCTAAACATTTCAAACTGTTTTAAAATGTAAGATATTAAGCATATGTGAACCGATTCACATTAATTATACACAATCCGAATAATGTACAATTAAAGGCCCAAAAACTTTGAATACAACAAAGGAAAAAACAGAAACTTTTTTCAGCATAAATTTTTCGGCAAAAATGGTTTTTCAGCAAAGCGGTCCTTATCGACAAAATAGGGAAAAACTAGTATCCTTTCAAATGATAAACTCATTCAACATCATTTTCATTTTCATTTTAATCTAATCTTTATTAAATTAAAATATCTACAAATTTATTCTATGTTATTTTAACAGATTAAAATAACAAAATAAATCTAAATGAAAACGAATACGAAAGGAAATACGATTCTGTAAAGAACTCGATCGAGAAGAAATTAAACAATAAAGTCTCTCGATCGACTAATTCTTCCTAGTCGACAAACAGGGACCACGATCGAGTGTAAAAACACTCGATCGACCAAAAAATTTGAGCAAACTTATCGATCGAGCGAAGACATGTACTCGTTCGACCAAACATTTTAGAAAACTGCTCGATCGAGCAAAACCAAGTACTCGATCGACCAAACTACTGAAAAAACTGCTCGATCGATTGAAAACAAGTACTCGATCGATCAAAAACTCACAAAAACTACTCGATCGAGACACTAAAGTCCTCAATCGAGTCAAACACACAGCGGCATAAACAGTTTCGGTTTATGAAATCAAATTAAAACAATTTCGTGGCCTATGCTCTGATACCACTTGTGGGAAATCGGTATTACCACAATACAATTATTATAGGATTATAACGAAAAGTAATAATTTGATTATCGAGTCATAAACGAAAACAATGATAATAGTAGAGATTTAGAAATCAACCTCCGGTCCTAGCAATTGGCGTAGAGAACAGAGATATCAAAGTAGATATCCTCCTAATCGTCGCACCCAAGATGCTCCGAGAAATACCCTTTTCTTTTGCTAGAAAGTGAACCTCTTACGCGATCTCACTGATGAGAAAAAGGTTTTGTGTTTTGTCAAAAGTTACTGTTAACTTTTGTCTTTTGTGATTGATAGATAGGTTGTGTGAGAATTAGGTTAGGTTAAGAAAAATCTGAATTTTCTATTCATCCTCCGATTCTCACGGCTCATTTGGTTTTTATATGAGGAGATTTAGTCTCCTCAAATAACTACCCATTGACCGGAAAAAACCGAGTGTATCTGGATACTCTCGTTTTTGTTTATTTTAGCTTCCAATATAATGTAATATATTATAATCGTCGTTATACATGGACCGACATTATAATCCGTCATTAATTATAAATATCCGTATATTTATAATTTGCCAATTAATTATAACGGTTTATGTTTAGTTAGCTTACATTATATACTATAATTAAATATAACTTTTTATATTCAATTTTACGAATTACAGTTAATTCGTCTCAGCTAACTTTCGTCTCATCATCACATTGACTAACCTTTTAATCAAATACACTGACTAACCTTTTAGTCATATAATAGGGTATCAATATGATTATTTTCTCAAACAATCACATCTCTGAAACACATCCTATAGGTGTGACTTTTAGGGACCAGTTGATCACCGCCATCTGTATGACAATAACGTCAAACTTATCTAGCAAGCCAACCGTTATTGATAAACGTTAATCAACTGATAATTATACAAAGTATACCCTGCGAACCTACAGAGATTTATTTATGTTATTGCACTAACTGGAGGACACTAGCTCCAACACAACCATCATCAACAACACAATTCCTATGGTTACTAATCCTATTCTAAATACGATTACTAACATAGAAAACGCATAAAACACGTAAATGATATCGAGTAACCCTTCACCGTTACCTTTTTGCGTCTTCAATTCGCGTCAATGTCCTCTTCTATCAAGAAGTAGTCTTTGTCGGGGTCTTGGAGGTCACCACCTACAATTAGATAATAAAAGATGAATATAATTCACCTTTGAGAATGACGGATAAATTGAAAAGCGAGAAAGACGGTAATTTTATTACCAATACGGATAGAGGACGATGAGAGGGAAAGAATAAGACAAACTCTAATGAATTTGAGCGAGAAATGAATGAGTAGTGACGATTCTAAGCTTGGAAGAATATGGAGGCTAGGTTTTGGGGATTACTTGGTGAGGAAGAAGAAGGTGTTTGAGTATAAGGGAGCCTAGGTTATGAGGGAGTATATGAAGGAGTAACTAGAAAATATGAGAAAAAACCCAAAAACGTCTTAAGACGTAACTTACTCGGAATCTCGCGTAAAGTCCAAATACGAACTCGGAAATTCTAAATTAGACACGGGAAATTAAATTCTAAACTAAAACTAAATTTCGCTGAAAAGTATCCGTATAATATTTTTACTATAAAAATATGGTACATTTGCGGGTGTTACATCGTACTTCTTCAAGTAAAATTTACCAGGTCACATACCTGACCATCATGCATGGAGTCCATTACTAATCGCATGACTCTAAGCCATAGCAAGAAGTTGGGACTAGAAAAAGTCTTTTATAACTCACAGATTAGAATTCATCACTATTAAGGAGTGATAAAATTCCACATGACCTCTTAGGTTCCGAAGAAACAACTACCGAACAAGCAATGACGAAATTGTTTTTAGACTATATGCTCAGTTTGTGGCTTTTGAAACATTTTCTCCCACTTTGTCTTATCAAGGGATAATCGTATTTTTATTGAAAGACAGCATCACGAGTCAGATACGCTTTGTTCTCGTGGTCAATGTAGGATTATTGAGCACCTTTTTCATTCGGATAACTTATAAATTAGGTACGCTACCTATCCATATCATATATGAAATGAAATCCGACTATTTTAAATGTGCTTTGATATGGTGGGAAAAGAAATAGCAGACAAAATAATAAAAGCCCAAGGTTAGTCAAGTGGCTCAGTGTGACTTGACAAAGACAAAACCATATCGTATAAGGTTATGTTTCTCTATTCAACAACATCTTATCTCATAATGTGTGTTAGAGAAGTTAACTCGTGAAACTATTTCACAATACTTTTGGTGAAAATCAAAGTCAATACTTAGATATTTCTTGTTACGATTTGGTTGTAGGTCCTTGATCTATACTCTTGGTAGTTAACTACTTTTCATTGAAGCTCTTTGAACTTTTCAAAAATTTCTCATAGCACCTCATTAAGTAGAATCAAATACAACATCTACTTATATCGTCGGTAAATAAAGTGAAGTAGTGATTACCATCTCTGGTTGTGTTTGTTATTGGACCACGCATATTCTTACGTAATAGGGCCAATAACTCACTAGTTCGATTTCCTTTTCAACAAAAAGGGCACAAATTATCTTGCCTTGAATACAAGATTCGCACACACCATAAGATTCAAAACCAAATGTTTTAGATGTGCTACACAATCCAGAATAAAGATTAGATTTAGGTCACCAATTTTGAGCCTTTTTCTATCTATATGACAAGTAATTTCTAGTTTAGTTCAAGAATATAATTACCTTTGATTGGTATGGGATAACCATTGACCAAGTATATGCATAAAAAGATACAACGCTTATTTCATTCACAGAAGTGAAACACTTGTCTCGTACACTAAAGTGGATACTATATTCTTTATTTAGAGGTCATGTACATAATAACTTTTATTAAAGTATACCTCTAAATCCAAAACTAGATTGATCACATTATAACTTTTATATGTCTCTATAGAAATAAAAACTACAATAGTTCTATTTCTCTTGTAGGTCGACATTTAATCATGGGTAGTTGTCGCACGAATCATTATTATATGCATTGAATACATTGATGAGAACCGTAATAGGTATCTAATACCCAAAAATTGCATTTAGCAAAATAAATGCTGATCATACAGATATTATGGGTGATGATAGTACACCCAATTTCTAACTCTTTAGAAAACTTGGGGCAGATTCTTTTCTTGTGTCCTACACTGTAAGAATAAAATCATCAAAGGTTGGGTTTGACACCTTGCTTGCATTTTGACTTTACTATATTCAAAATAGACTTGCCTTTTTCCCTCGCCTTGTGCCAACATCGTGCCAACCTACTCTTGAACCTCGTTTTATTCATAACAATTAAGAATATAAACGTCCCTCTTAGTGCTCCCACTCACTTTCATAGATCTTTACTTAGACAAGTATATTAGAATTATTATGAAGACTATTCTTCATTTTATTCATGGGTTTACCTTTAAAAATGAAGTGACGTTTCATGAAGTGACTACGGTATTTAGTTATTCACGATTTTAAATAGATCGAATAACCTAGTCGTCCCAACTGATTTGGCCGCTTTTGAGGTAAGCCTCGATAAGGAGCATTATGACGACATACCAAAAATACAAAAAATTTCTTTGGAGCAAAAAGATTGATGCACCATTGTAATAAGAAGACGTCACAAAAATTCAAAACGTTTTTGACTAAGTGTAACTTATTCATATACTCTTCATAAGAGACATTTGCAATGGTGAATATGAGGACCAAAAAGAAAAAATCATTTTGTCATTAGTTACGGTGGTTTAAACGGAGGTCGCAATCAAAATGCTACCGTATAAATAATGGAAACTCCTTTCCACGATTGAACGGATTTACAAGTTTGTAGAAGGAAAAAAATATTTGTCATTGCGCGAATAAAATCAACGGAAAATAAACATTCATTGCTTATATATAATTCACTTGTAAAACAATTTTAACAAGTCAAGCATTTATATAATGACCCCTCACTAAATTATATAAAGGATTCCAAGACCCATCTTTAGACAAAAATAGTCATCGTATGCTACTTTTATCTAAAAATGGTAAGTCAATACTTGACTAATTCAACCCTTAGAACTCTCGGTTGACGGATTTCAACTAAATCCATCTCCTAGTCCCAAGATAACGCTTATCTCGTTGAGTCCAATCCAATTTTAGCTTGTGATGGTATCACCCTACTTACCCGAGGTAAAAAGGGACCCACGAGCGTGGTAGCCCTAATGAACACGGGATTCATAGGTGTTACTAATTCGTAAGACTAATCTCAATTTCTGAATATATGTGAGAGATCTTGTCAATTTAGTCATTAATTCCCTATAAGTGAACTAAATCGGTGAATTTTGAATAACGTTGAATTGACAATCGAGAAATAAAATAAAAATGCATGTTGGCGATTTTGGCATGAGCGGAAAACATAAAGCAAGCAATTAATAAATCCTAGTATGGCCACCTAGCTAATCTAATTAAATAGTAGATTACATGATCGGAAACCAACTCCTTGGCCCCTTGCCTTTTCATGAAACACGCTCCAAAAAGGCACCGTCTTTTGGAACACCGACTTCGGGAATCTTCGTTTTCATAATAATTAATTACAAAAGATTCAAATAAAATTCCTATTATAAATTTGATCTAAAAATGAAAATAAATTATTACAAACGGCGATACGAGATCGCAAATAAAATTACAACCGAATCGGTATTCCCTTACATTACGGGTAATACCGATTAAAATAATCTAGGCCATACTAGGTACAACTTGCATTAAAAATTAAACAAATGAAATTCATTCGTTCAACAATAACAACATAAATAAAATGCTGTAAAAATCATACCAAAATCGCCCTTAACACTTATCATGTTCATACTATCTCGATGTTATGAATTTTATCGATTTTTAACCATTAAAAATCAATAATCAACACTTAAATCGTACTTAAGCTCAAAGTAATTATCTAAACTGATTAAAAACTCAAAATTTGTCCCCACTAATTTTGTTTGTATTTAATTAATTTGAATTGATCGTATTTGCTAAATATAGAGGTTTAATCACAACATTTATGAAATAAACCCAAAATAAAATATAAAAATCATAAAATTTTGAAACCAAAAATTTTTTACATTCTGGAACATTTCCAGGAACTCCAAAAACCAGAAAAATTTTCCCAAAAAGTTTGAATTAATTTTATGAACAAATAGCTTTAAATTTATCGGTTTTGTCAAATAAAAACCAATAAAAATAGTAAAATTGTGAAACAAATTACGAAATTTCACCAAGATGATATAAATCAGATTAAAAAATGTACCAAAAAATTTCAAGACCACAAAAGGACGTTTCAATTTTATGAAAATAATAATCTCACTTTATTGACTTGTATCTCATAAAAATCAATAATCATGCAAAGCTTAATTAAAATTCACGAAATTTTTACATAAAGTATTTAAAACATGCATGTGAGATCATATAAAAATTTCATGACCATAATCAACAAGAAACTATTTTTAGTTAACTTTTAACATAAAAAATGCATGTTAACATGATTTAAAGGCCATAAATCAAAATAAATAGCAAATTAATCCCTAAAATCATCAAATTTTACCACACCCATTATTAGGTCAGTAGGTATGCATTTAAACCAAAAATTTTATGCAAACCATTTTTTAACACAAATTTTCAATTTTATTCTAGTTATCGTATAACTCGAATTTAATGCTTAAAATCAACATGCATGTAACAATTGAGCTCTGATACCACATGAAATTCCTAGAACTATAATTAGACTCCACTAATTAGTTCATTAAATTACATTAACTTAATGATTTAGGATCTAGTTATCATGCATGCAAATATAAAAGCATAAAAGAAAAGATATGACGAAAACATCCTTACATAGGAAATTTTCGGTTCAATATGGGCGCAATAAGAACTCCTTCTTATTGTTCTTGAGCATGGAATTATTGGATGATCCTCCATAAACCAACCTCCAAAGTAGAAGGTCTCGTTCTTGTTGCACCTATGAATCCACCCAAATAATCTAAACTTATTATTAACTAGATAATAAGTGAAGACAATAATACTAATAATATTAGTATATTACTACTCTAGTAGTATGTAGATAATATTAGTTTGCATGTGAGGTTTGAGAGATGTTGAGTTTAGAAAGAGAAGTAAGAATAAGTATAA
The DNA here is from genome assembly GCA_022085475.1 of Heliosperma pusillum. Taxonomy (NCBI): domain Eukaryota; kingdom Viridiplantae; phylum Streptophyta; class Magnoliopsida; order Caryophyllales; family Caryophyllaceae; genus Heliosperma; species Heliosperma pusillum. The sequence goes on from JAIUZE010003674.1 coordinate 22,079, forward strand.
TGAATTGAAGTAGTGCAAAATTGAACAACAAATGTTCTATTTAAAGGCCTTTTGGCCGATCATCACTCACACAAATGAGTGATTATGGTGCTTATTTTATTCTCATGGAAATATGTAAAGTGTGGTAGTAAGGGTAATTATATTGGTGGCATAACATAAGGTGGAGTGTAGGATTAGATGAGAACAATCATCATTGATCTCCACTAACCAAATATCTGGCCCCTACTTGTGTTATGTGGTCCATTTTGATTTTTGATATTTGTCCCACAAATACTTATAATCATATGTTTAATTATCTTGTATAATTAAGTGTTAATTTGATCATATAACAATTATATGACTTAAATTAATAATCAATATACACTCAACATTTGTGACAACCCTCGCGAATGCGGAAAAATAAAACATACAAGCATGTGAATTATAAAGCGGAAATATGAAGTTTTTAAAACTTTTTACATGCAAATAGAAAATACGAGGAGTGTCAAATATTACAAACCAAATACAAAATACTACAAGAGACGTAGTCTCTCAAAATGTTAACAAAAGACAAAGTTATTTAGCATCTAGCTAATGAACGTCTAGAGGTGTTTCATCCAGGGACAACGCTCGCTAGCTCACACCCGAACCCAAAATTCCAAGCAAAAAGCCATCCATGCAAGCAACCTGTTCATCCATGAAAAACATGAACGCCACAATCAGTGGGGAGTAACTCCGGGTTCTCCCAGCCATATCACATTAAAAGTACATAAAAGGAAATACAAAAGTAGAAGCATGCATATATAGATATACATGTGAACTACGATAAGGATAGTAGGCATTTGATATATAATATAATGAGCATATGTAATAAAAAAAAAAAATCCGAATCCAGTATGTTATACAACAAACTCGGGGCAGAGACACTCTTAGTCCAACCTAATATCGCTCACTAGGGTGCTTGCATCTCACCGTTAGCGGTAAGTTTGGATATAATAGATGCGACAAACAAACCATGCCAAGTCATGGTATGATCATAATAATCAATCATGTAATCACCCACCCAAACCCAAACGACACAATGACGACTCTCTACGTAAATGAAACTCACTAGCACCGTGTACATGCAATATATTAAAAGGCTCCACGAGATAAAAGCATTTCCCTGAACGCATACCCGATTCACTCATTTCGTATATGTAGACTAATTACCTCCTGGTAGAACGACGATATAAATACCCGGTCCTAGTTTAAATCTGGCCAGACTCCCGAAATCACATTTTCCGGTTCGACATGCGATAAACGTTTCGCATCCAAGACTCGGTCATACAAAGAAGCCGAGTACCCCAAATTCGGTCGAGCCTCATAACAAGCGGTACGCTACATGCAATTTACACCACCTCGCAAGTACACAACATTTGACGGCCGGGTCGATCAACGCAAAGCGTTCGCCTCCAAACAACGTCGTCGTATGTCCACTAACACATGCATTTAAGCAGTAGGATACATCCCCGTTCCGACATTCCAGCCTTACGAACGTGGAGGTAGCCAAGGGAATGAGAGTACAAAGAACATAACAAAATAGTGCTCAAACCGTAACATTTGTAAAAACGACTCAAAGCGAGACATACCAAAAACCGTCACAAAACATGAGAATAGGGAATTTTATAACCTTAACTATGATAAAAATGAATCAATACAAGATACATAAGCATTAGAACAAGTTTATGAAGCATAATGAATAGGAAACATAGATCCCCTCTCCAAAACAACGTTGTTTGGAACCCCACTAAAACAAGGGTCCACTTCAAACGGTCATAACTAGAGTTCTAGAAATCCAAATGCAGAAATTTCAAATGGAGGTGATAGCTTATCCTCTTACGGTTCCAACGGGATGTCACAAGCCCAAAACAAGCAAGTAACGAAGGAGATATGATCATTTTACAAAAAGGGGTCAAAGCAAGAAAACTGCAGTCGGCAGCGAGTAACGCTGCCAGCGCCGGACGACGCTGCCAGCGTCCTTGGCTGGACTCAGGCACGAACAAATCCTAACATGTTATCAACAACAAAAATCCTCATTTACCATCACAAACCATCAAGTCTCATATCAATTAACAACTAACAACAACCATCATCAACAACACGATTCGTATGATTACAAATCCTATTCTAAATATGATTACTAACTTAGAAAACACATAAAACACGTAAATGATATCGAGTAACCCTTCACCGTTACCTTTACGCGTCTTCAAACGATTTCTAAGTCTTCCTAGTCTCCACCTACAATTAGATAAGAAAAGATGAATATAATTCACGTTTGAGAAAGACGGATAAATTGAAAAGCGAGAAAGACGGTAATTTTATTACCAATACGGATAGAGGAAGATGAGAGGGGAAGAATAAGACGAACTTACGTGAATTTGAGCGAGAAACGAAAGAGTTATGACGATTATAAGACGGATCAAAAATGGAGGCAAGGTTTTGGTTGGTTTCTTAGTGAGGAAGGAAGTGTTTGGTTGTGTGACAATGAATTAGGTTAAGAGGGAGTATGAGGTGAGTTAGTGGAAAAAGTCAAGAAAAGTCAAAGACGGCTTAAGACGGGATTCACTTGAAATCTCGCGTAAAATCCAAATACGAACTCGGAAATTCTAAATTCGACACGGGAAATTTAATTCTAAACTAAAACTAAATTTCGCTGAAAAGTATCCGTATAATATTTTTACTATAAAAATAGGGTACATTTGCGGGTGTTACAACATTTAAGTGATATTTAACCATTATATCAATATATAATGGGTCCCATAATGTCCAGTTAATTTATTTTACAACTCTTTTTAAATATAATTAACTAATTACCTCTATCTCAAAATATATGCATAACTTCAACTTATTTAATGAATTAACGATTAATCATTAAATAAAATCTTATTTAATCGTATTAAAAAAAGACGAAAATTTATTCAGTCAGTTATCGTATAATTGACTAATAAACTTAAGTGGAATGAGTTTCCAACTCAATTTCCAATAAATAACTCTCGTAACTAAACGTACATATCAAATATATGTAATGCCCTAATTAAACTGTATCGTATACAAATAATTAGTTTTCTATTTGGGTCTCATCCTATAGGTGTGACCTAAAGGGATCAGTTGATCACCGCCGTCATACGACAATAACGTCAAACTCTAGTCAGCTGAGCGTTAACAATTTACATTAATCAACTGACGTGGAGTATCAAAATATAATAATCATGCCACATATATTCCAAATGAGGTTTATTATATAAATGAACTATTGTGTAGGACACTTACTCCAACACTCATGAATTACGTCGGCTTGATCTTGTCAAGTACATTTCGTGTTTTACAGGTACGTAGTAAAGTTATGACTCACTTATAACTTTACATACGAAGTTCAAACTTATAGCTTTAACCTATAACTTTGTATGATGAAATTGATGCATGATTTTGGAAATAAATCTTTTAAATGTTTTCAAAAAGAAAAAGAGTATTTTTATATTTATCAAAAGTTTTAATAGATGATGTATTTATGAGATTCTATTGGTTAGTAATACAACTTTTGAGTTGTCATGCTACATAGGGTTTCTAATACATTCTATCTCAATTTGTTGTTAACCTAATAAGCCCACCTAGTGGTTGTGCCACTTAGGGTTTGGTGAAACCTAGGGTTTGTGACTCATAGGGTTGCGTGCTCCTTGGGTTTCGTGGTGATGAGGATTTCGGCCCTTATAGGCACGTTTCCTTGTTTGCATCAACCTAAGAATCTAATAATATCTTTACAACAATATTTTGAGAAATTTAAGATAAATATAGTTCTTAAAGAGAAAGCTAGGGTTTTAGATTTTTTATCTCCTATGCTTCTACTATAAATATTTCTTCCATATTAATCATTCATAACGATTTTATATACAATTGAGAGAATTTTACAACTTGATTTTAAACTAACTTAGAGCAAAATGTTTATTCTTTTTATTGTTTGTTTTTCGAAAAAAAGTAGTGCATCAAATATATCAATCGCTCGTGTGAAATACGTTATTTGATAATAGTACATCACATAATCCTACTTATTCTTTAACGAGAATCTTTGTGAGCTATATTGTACTTTCTTATTAACGTAAGATATTATAGAGTATTTAACGATACTCACCTTGAGTTATAATTGTTGAGGTCTCTTCCCATATGTGTGTGAGGGGCATCCATCCCAAATTGGTAGAATAATAGTGAAGGGACTAGCTTATAAGTAAGTGGGCTACTCCTCCTATCACCAATTGGTTTTAGGATGGAACCTCAGTTGCTTGTGGGCCGGTCCCATGCACCAAATTCTATAAGCCCGATGCGGAGGACTCAACAATAATCATAGTTGATTATACGAGTGGGCTGATAATTTTTTGTAATCTGTAGAGACGTACTAAAGAATATCAATCGAGAATAGTGGACGTAGGTTTCGAATTGTGAAGCTGAACCACTTCAAAAATCCCATGTGTCTCTCTTTACTTTGCGTTATTTCGTTACTTGCATATTACTTTGATTAATTAATTAGTTGATTTCAATCTATAAATTCAAACAATTAATAATATATCATAAAAGTCGAAAACGTGGGGCTAGTTTTTAATACTCAATTCAACTCCCCCCCCCCCCCCCCCTTTTTTGTATTCGATCAATAGACTCTACAAAAATCGTAGATGAAGACGTCGTGCATGTAGTCCCAATTAATGGGAAGTTTTGTAAGCGCTACTATACTTGAACTTCATCAATGAATACTCCTAAGCAAGAGCGTAAACTGCAATCATGCTCCTAAGCAAAAGCGTAAACTGCAATCCGGCTCCTAAGTAAGAGTTTAAACTGCACCAAAACAAATCACAAAAAATTATCCTCACAAAAAAAAAATAACCGTATAAAAAAATAACCCTTCTATTTCTCATTGAAAGTCCTAGACCTCTAATTAGACTCCTCTAATTAGTTCATTAAATTACATTAACTTAATGATTTAGGATCTAGTTATCATGCATGCAAATATAAAAGCATAAAAGAAAAGATAAGACGAAAACATCCTTACATTTGAAATTTTCGGTTCAATATGGGTACAATAAGAACTCCTTCTTATTGTTCTTGGGCATGGAATTAGTGGATGATCCTCCTTAAACCAACCTCCAAAGTAGAAGGTCTCCTTCTTGTTGCACCTAAGAATCCACCCAAATAATCTAAAATTATTATTAACTAGATAATAAGTGAAGACAATATTACTACTAATATTAGTATATTACTACTCTAGTAATATGTAGATAATATTATTTTGCATGTGAGTTTTGAGAGATATTGAGTTTAGAAAGAGAAGTAAGAATAAGCATAATGAATTGAAGTAGTGCAAAATTGAACAACAAATGTTCTATTTAAAGGCCTTTTGGCCGGTCATCACTCACGCAAATGAGTGATTATTGTGCTTATTTTATTCTCATGCAAATAGGTAGAGTGTGGTAGTAAGGGTAATTTTATTGGTGTCATAACATAAGGTGGAGTGTAGGATTAGATGAGAACAATCATCATTGATCTCCACTAACCAAAGATCCGGACCCTACTTGTGTTATGTGCTCCATTATCATTTTTGATATTTGTCCCACAAATACTTAAAGTCATATGTTTAATTATCTTGTGTAATTAATTGTTAGTTTGATCATATAACAACTATATGACTTAAATTAATAATCAATATACACTCAACATTTAAGTGATATTTAACCATTATATTAATATATAATGGGTCCCATAATGTCCAGTTAATTTATTTTACAACTCTTTCTAAATATAATTAACTAATTACCTCTACCTCAAAATATATGCATTACTTCAACTTATTTAATGACTTAACGATTAATCACTAAATAAAATCTTATTTAATCGTATTAAAATAAGATGAAAATTTATTCAGTCAGTTTCCGTATAATTATCTAATAAAATTAAGTGGAATGAGTTCCTAACTCAATTTCCAATAAATAACTCTCGTAACTAAACGAACATATCAAATATATGTAATGCCCTAATTAAACTGTATCGTATACAAATAATTAGTATTCTATTTGGGTCTCATCCTATACACTGCTACAATTTAGCACTTGGGCACGATAAAATTCGTGGCGCAAGTGCTAAATTTCCATGGCTAAAGCATATTGCCACGGGAATACCTTTCGTGGCCCAAGTGGTCGTGGCTAATTGATAGCCACGGGGAAAACAATATCATGGCTAAATTTCAATTTTTAGCCACGGCTTTTCCCATGGCTAATAACTCCTGTGGCTAAAAATTTATTCTTGTGGCCAAAAATAATTCCCGTGGCTAACGAGATATATATAAAATAAATTAATATAATGAAAAATATTATTATTTTTTTCACAACAAAATATTTTCACATATTGAATTATTGAGGGTCGTATACTTGATTTGCTAGTTAAGCTAATTTATTCAAACGTCATTTCGTGTCACCAATTATACATTTGTACTCATCGAAGAAGCTTCCCAGGAGGTCACTCATCCCATGACTACTCTCACCTGAGCACGTTTAACTGTGGAGTTTTTATGATGATTTTCCAAAGATGAAAGTTAACATTTGTTGATATCATTAGAACTTTGAATCCTTTTAAAATGATTGTTGTCTTTCAAAAACTATATTAACTATCAGTCGAAGATAAAAGTGTTACTTGATTTATGTTTTTTTGCTGAAAAATACGTTATTTTGGCCAAAACACTTTAGTTTTTGATGTTGACTTCTCGGTTAATGATATTTTGAGTCGTTTTTTTTGCCGAACTCAACAAAAATATTTTCTCAAGAAGGTGATTTAATCATGTTATCCTTTTTTTCCTTAATTTAACGACATTCTAATTTTATTTTCTCTTTTTGACCAATCTTTTCATTTTTTACCTACGCAAAAAGACGTGAGAAATTACTCTTTTTTAAAATTCAGTTTCCATAAATACTTTTTTTAAACACATTTACTAAAATAACTCTTTTAAATACACTTTAATAAAAAAAACTGCTTCTCGATCATCTCCAAATTTTTATGTTACTCCGTCTTTGTTTGAACTTATTACGTTTGTCACTTAACCAATATAAACTTTGAAACGTATGATTATTTAGACAAATGGGGAATAAGTTCAAAACCAATTAGAATCAGTCATGTGAATTGCATTTGTAATCAATTTTTTATCAAAGTGTATTTTACACGAGTAATTTAAAAAATATTATAAGTGTATAATTTTAGAAAAAAAAGATTATAAAAGAAAGTAACTTCCAACTTACTATTTTCTAAACCGATTTCTTATTATACTTGATCGATTCTTTATTCAAAAGTTTTATATTGTTTATAAAACTGATTTTAAATTACTGATTGCTTATTTCCAACATATTTTCAACATACCCCGTGATCGCTTATTTTCAACATATTTTTTTCTTTTCTTTATTGATTTGTTAATTGGTTGAAGATTATCTTTTATTTTCATATTTTATCAAATTTATACTATTTAATCATTTTTTTTATCTAATACTCTTTTTTTTTTTTAATTTCTAAAACAGTAACCAAAATATTAACCAAAAGTTATATATCAATTTTTGAATGAGATAGTTTCATAATATATTAGGTTTTGATTTCTAAATTAGAGATAATAAAAAACTAACTTATTTAATTTGATATGCTATATTTTTAAACGAGATAAACCCTTTTATGAATATTTTTTAAGATTCTAAATTTTAAATTAAAATTAATAAAACAGATTAACATAAATTCACAATTTTCATAAACATAAATATTTCTTTAGATAAATTTTTTAAATTATCCTTGTTATGAAATAAAACGATTAAAAATTCTGATTTGTAATAAAATAAAAAACAATACCAAATTTTGGATATAATTTTACAAAAATTTCAATCTTATTAGATAAAATAAAAGACTACCAATTATTTATTAAATAATCAAGTATTTTAAAAAATTTATATCAAAATATACATTGGTATTATCTATATTTGTCTAAATTTCATCCAGCATTTGTATTTTTTTTTTTAAAAATAAGGTTTACGTTTTACTTAACATAAATATATCTTGATTCAAGTCTTGAGAGATTTAGCCACGGTGTTTCTTAATTCGTGGCTAGGCAAATGCATTGCCACGAACAAGATGTATGTCGTGGCTAAAAAAAATATTTGCCACGGAACAACTCGTGGCTAGATATACTTTCGCCACGGGACTGATATAGTTCGTAGCTAAATTAATTATTAGCCACGGCTGTTGCCAAGTTCGTAGCAAGTGACTTTTTGCCACGGGAAAAGCATTTCCGTGGCATAAAATTTTTCTAAATTTTTGAAAGAAATTTTTCTCGTGGCTAAACAAAATTAAACACGAATTATAAATTTTCGTGGCATAAATCGTAGCCCAAGTGTCAGTTTGTTGTAGTGATAGGTGTGACCTTAAGGGATCAGTTGATCACCGCCGTCATACGACAATAACGTCAAACTCTAGTCAGCTGAGCATTACCGATTTACGTTAATCAACTGACGTGGAGTATCAAAATATACTAATCATGCCACGTATATTCCAAATGAGGTTTATTATATAAATGCACTATTGTGGAGGACACTTACTCCAACACTCATGAACTACGTCGGCTTGATCTTTTCAAGTACATTTCGTGCTTTACAGGTACGTAGTAAAGTTATGACTCACTTATAACTTTACATACGAAGTTCAAACTTATAGCTTTAACCTATAACTTTGGATGATGAAATTGATGCATGATTTTGGACTAAATCTTTTAAATGTTTTAAAAAAAAAAGAGTATTTTTATATTTATCAAAAGTTTTATAGATGATGTATTTATGAGATTCTATTGGTTAGTATTACAATTTTTGAGTTGTCATGCTACCTAGGGTTTCTAATACATTCTATCTCAATTTTTTTTAACCTAATAAGTGCACCTGGTGGTTGTGCCACCTAGGATTTCCTTGTTTGCATCAACCTAGGAATCTAATAATATCTTTACAACAATATTTTGAGAAATTTAAGATAAATATAGTTCTTAAAGAGAAAGCTAGGGTTTTAGGATTTTTATCTTCTATTCTTCTACTATAAATACTTCTTCCATCTTAATCATTCATAACGACTTTATATACAATTGAGAGAATTTTACAACTTGATTTTAAACAAACTTAGAGCAAAATGTTTATTCTTTCTATTGTTTGTTTTTCGAAAAAAAAAGATGTGCATCAATGTTTATCAATCGCTCGCGTGAAATACGTTATTAGATAATAGTACATCACATAACCTCACTTGCAATTGGTTTTAGGATGGAACCTCACTAGCTTATAAGACGTCGTGCTTGTAGTCCCAATTAATGGGAAGTTTTGTAAGCGCTACTATACTTGAACTTCATCAATGAATACTCCTAAGCAAGAGCGTAAACTGCAATCATGCTCCTAAGCAAGAGCGTAAACTGCAATCCGGCTCCTAAGTAAGAGTTTAAACTGCACCAAAAAAAACACAAAAAACTATCCTCACAAAAAAAATAACCTTATAAAAAAACAACCCTTCTAATTCTCATTGAAAGTCCTAGACCTTTAATCAGACTCCTCTAATTAGTTTATTATATTACATTAACTTAATGATCTAGGATCTAGTTATCATTCATGCAAATATAAAATCATAAAAGAAAAGATAAGACGAAAACATCCTTATATTGGAAATTTTCGATTCAATATGGGCACAATAAGAACTCTTTCTTATTGTTCTTGAGCATGGAATTAGTGGATGATCCTCCATAAACCAACCTCCAAAGTAGAAGGTCTCATTCTTGTTGCACCTAAGAATTCACCTAAATAATCTAAACTTATTATTAACTAGATAATAAGTAAAGACAATAATACTAATAATATTAGTATATTACTACTCTAGTAATATGTAGATAATATTAGTTTGCATGTGAGTTTTGAGAGATGTTTAGTTTATAAAGAGAAGTAAGAATAAACATAATGAATTGAAGTAGTGCAAAATTGAACAACAAATGTTTTATTTAAAGGCCTTTTGGCCGGTCATCACTCACACAAATGAGTGATTATTGTGCTTATTTTATTCTCATGCAAATAGGTAGAGTGTGGTAGTAAGGGTAATGATATTGGTGTCATAACATAAGGTGAAGTGTAGGATTAGATGAGAACAATCATCATTGATCTCCACTAACCAAAGATCCAGCCCCTACTTGTGTTATGTAGTCCATTTTGATTTTGATATTTGTCCCACAAATACATATAATCATATGTTTAATTATCTTGTATAATTAAGTGTTAATTTAATCATATAACAATTATATGACTTAAATTAATAATCAATATACACTCAACATTTAAGTGATATTTAACCATTATATCAATATATAATGGGTCCCATAATTTCCAGTTAATTTATTTTACAACTCTTTGTAAATATAATTAATTAATTACCTCTACCTCAAAATATATGCATAACTTCAACTTATTTAATGAATTAACGATTAATCACTAAATAAAATCTTATTTAATCGTATTAAAATAAGACGAAAATTTATTCAGTCAGTTATCGTATAATTGACTAATAAACTTAAGTGGAATGAGTTCCTAACTCAATTTCCAATAAATAACTCTCGTAACTAAACGTACATATCAAATATATGTAATGCCCTAAAGGGATCAGTTGATCACCGCCGTCATACGACAATAACGTCAAACTCTAGTCAGCTGAGCGTTACTGATTTACGTTAATCAACTGACGTGGAGTATCAAAATAACTAATCATGCCACGTATATTCCAAATGAGGTTTATTATATAAATGCACTATTCTAGAGTGTGGGAAATATCGGTACATTTCAACATGAAATTTAAGGATTATAACAAAATTATAATATATGAAATACGAGTCATAAACGAAAAGCATAAATATTAGAATCAACCTTTGGTCCTAGCAATATGGCCTAAGAAAAAATATCGAGATCGATATTCTCCTAATCGTTGCACCCTAGATGCTCTGAGATATGTCTTTTCTAGTGCTAGAAAGAATACAAAAATTACTGATGATTTTTGTGTCAAGTTCTGAATGATGAATCATGTAGAGAAGAAGAGTTTATATAAGACTCTCCTCCTCCTCTTTTGGCCGTGCAAGTAGAGGTCTAGTAGAGGGAGGAGTCTCCCTCTTTTTCTTCAACTTGTTTTAGGAAGTATAGTCAACATAGGAGTCTTCCTTCTTTTATTTATTTAATGTATAATATGTGTATGTATTATTATAATATATACGTCAATTATAAACATCGTATATTTATAATTTGCTAATTAAATATAACAGTTTATATTTAATCACGAATTAACATTTAATTCGTTTAAGCTTACATTATTTAATCGTAATAAATAATTACATTATATACATTAATTAGATATAACAGTTTATATTCAATTACGAATTAACATTTAATTCGTCTCAGCCAGTATTATTTAATCGTATTAAATAATTGTATCATCATTACATTTGTGACAACCCTCGCGAATGCGGAAATATAAAACATTCAAGCATGTGAATTATATAGCGGAAATAGGTAGTTTTAAAAACTTTTATACATGCAAGTTAAATAACACGAGGAGTGTCAAAATATTACAACTAAGTACGGAAATATAACAAAGAGACGGGGTCTCTTAAAATGTTAGCAAAGAACAAGTGTTTAGCAAACTAGCTAAAATCGTCTAGAGGTGTTTTAATCCAGGGACAACGCCCGCTAGCTCACACCCGAACCCAAAATAGTCAAGCAAAAAGCCATCCATGCAAGCAACCTGTTCATTCAGAAAAACATGAA